>JAWPHD010002978.1:0-233243 GCA_037043455.1 Cyrtodaria siliqua
CAAAACTTCTATAATTTTTACCATCAACTTTGGCGTTTAGGTCACTTTTTCACAATCTGTATGCACTAAGACCTTTCAAACTTCACTTATAGTTGTATCTTGAGTGGTACATTGCAACATGACAAAGTAAATGTGGATGTGACCTTCACCATCCAAAGGGCAGATAACTTTAATTGTTACATTTACATCACTTTCTCATGAACTAGAATTATGCACTAGATGTTTTAAACCTAATTTATAGCTTAATCTTTGGAAGAAAACATATTCTATTTTGACATAGTTGTGTCTTCGTTAGTGCATCTTTTATTTGGATACCTGGATTTCATCTATGACCTTGACCTACTTTTTGGAGCTGATGATTTTTAGCTCTATTGGCCAAAGGCCTTCATTTTTCATCCAATCTTTACCAACTTTACCAGATTGTTAATATCAATGAAAACTCGCACAAGTTCGAAAACCAGCAGAGTTATGGCCCTTGATTTAGTTAAAAATGCTATATTTTACCTCGTTAATATGATAGGGCTTTCATTTTTCATCTGATGTTTACCAAACTTTACCAGATGTTTTGCCTTTTCTTTTTTTTTATTAGTATATATATATTGTTTTTTTAAATAGATATATATATTTTGTATTATTGTTTTTTTTGTTTGTATGTTGTTTTTTTTGTGCTTTTTTTAGTTTTCTTATTTCATTATTATTATTTCTTGAATTATTTTTTTTGTGTTAACGCCGTGTTAGCAGTATTATTTTCCCGGTTCGTTGATTTTTGATGGAGTTAACGCCCCTTGACATTTATTTTTTTAATTTCTTGTCGCCGCTACTCCTCCTAAACGCCTTGTTGGATTTCGACGAAACTTGGCAGGAAGCATCGGTAAGATGTCTAGTTGTGCATATCGCGCTTTTGTTCCAGTTTGCTGATTTATGACGGAGTTATGGCACTTTGACATTTTTACTTTAAATTTCTTGTCGGCGCTACTTCTCCTAAATGGCTCGTTGGATTTCGACGAAACTTGGCAGGAAGCATCGATAAGATGTCTAGTTGTGCATATCGCGCTTTTGTTCCAGTTTGCTGATTTATGACGGAGTTATGGCACTTTGACATTTTTACTTTAAATTTCTTGTCGGCACTACTTTTCCTAAACCGCTTGTTGCATTTCTTCAAAATTTGGCAGGAAGCCTCAGTATGATGTCTAGTTGTGCAAAACGTGGTATATCAATGAAATTTTGGACAAGTTCGAAAACCAGCTATATCTAGTTAGTAACGATGGGTTATGGCTCTTGATTTGTTGAAAAATGCTATATTGTATTTCCTTTGTTAAATCTGTATTACTTCATTTTTTATCTGATCTTTACCATATTTGTTTAGAATGTTAATATACACCCCCCGCCCCCACCCCCCACCCATTTTTAGCTCTACTGGCCAAGGGCCAGCAGAGTTTATGGGATGGTGTGTTGTCCGTCTTCCGTCGTCTGTCGTCAGTCCGTTAACTTTTACCTCGTTAAGACGATAGGGCCTTCGTTTTTCATCCGACCTTTACCAAACTTTAACAGGTTGTTAATATCAATAAAAGCTCGGACAAGTTCGAAAACCAGCCAGATCGGACCAGTAACAGCGGAGTTATGGCCCTTGATTTAGATAAAAAATGCTATATTTTGCCTCATTAAGACGATAGGGCCTTCATTTTTCATCTGATCTTTACCAAACTTTACCAGATTGTTGTCAATGAAAGCTGGAACAAGTTCGAAAACCAGCTAAATCGGACCAGTAACAGCGGAGTTATGGCCCTTGATTTAGTTAAAAATGCTCTATTTTGCCTCATTAAGATAATAGGGCCTTCACTTTTCGTCCGATCTTTACCAAATTTTACCAGATTGTTAGTGTCAATAAAAGCTCAGGAAAGTTCAAAAACCAGCCAAATCGGACCAGTAACAGCGGAGTATTCGCCCTTGATTTAGTTAAAAATGCTATATTTTGCCTCAAGATGATAGGGCATTCATTTTTTATTCGATCTATACCAATCTTTACCAGATTGTTAATGTCAACGAAAGCTCAGACAAGTTCGAAAACCAGCCAGATCGGACTAGTAACAGCGGAGTTATGGCCCTTGATTTAGTTAAAAATGCTATATTTTGCCTCGTTAAGATGATAGGGCCTCCAATTTTCATCCGATCTTTAGCAAACTTTACCAGATTGTTAGTGTCGATAAAAGCTTGGATAAGTTCAAAAATCAACCAGATCGGACCAGTAACAGCGGAGTTATGGCCCTTGATTTAGTTAAAAATGCTATATTTTGCCTCGTTAAGACGATAGGGCCTTCATTTTTCATCTGATCTTTACCAAACTTTAACAGATTGTTAATGTCAATGAAAGCTATGTCAATGAAAGCTCGGACAAGTTCGAAAACCAGCCAGATCGGAACAGTAACAGCGCAGTTATGGCCCTTGATTTAGTTTAAAAATCTATATTTTGCCTCGTTAAGATGATAGGGTCTTCAATTTTCATCCGATCTTTACCAAATTTTACCAGATTGTTAATGTCAATAAAAGCTCGAAAACGTTCAAAAACAAGCCAATTCGGAGCAGTGACAGCGGAGTTATGGCCCTTGATTTCGTTAAATATGCCTTCATTTTTCATCTGATCTTTACCAAACTTTACCAGATTTTGTTTACTTTTTTGTTCTTTTATTATTTCTATATTTCTTTATTTTTATTTTTTTTTTAATTTTGAATAATTGGTTTTTTTTTGTTTTGTTTTTTTATATATATTTTTTTTTTGTGACTTTTAGCTCTTCTGATCAGAGATCAGCAGAGCTTATGCCGTGGTGCGGCGTCCGTCGTCCGTCTGCCTGTCCGTCTGTCTGTCCATCTGTCCGTCCGTAAACTTTTTTTTTGTAGCGACTACTTCTCTGGAACTACTGAATGGATTTTCATGAAACTTTACAGAAATGTTGCCCATAGAGTCTAGTTGATCCTAGCAAAAATTCATGCTGATGTGAAATCCAAGATGGCCGACAAAGCTAAAAATAGATTTTTAGCTCTACTGATCAGAGATCAGCAGAGCTTATGCCGTGGTGCGGCGTCCGTCGTCCGTCTGTCCGTATGTCCGTAAACTTTTATTTGTAGCGACTTCACAGCTGAAACTACTGGATGGATATTCATGAAACTTTACAGAAATGTTGCCCATAAAGTCTAGTTGATCCTAGCAAAAATTCATGTTGATGTGAAATTCAAGATGGCCGCCAAAGCTAAAAATAGAGTTTTAAAATACAAGTTTGTAGCGACTTCTTCTTGAAAACTATAAGTGATATTGATATGGGACTTTTTCTAAAATGATCAGCATGACATGATGTTGATCCTAGTCAAAAATCGTTTTGATTCAACGTTAAACATGGCTGCCAGTGGCCATCTTTGTTTACATAGAGTTATATAGTAAAAACTTGTAGCGACTACTTCTCTGAAACTACTTGGCGGATTGTCATGAAACTTTACAGGAATGTTGCTCTTGATGTCTAATTGATCCTAGAAAAAATTTCAGGTCAACCGGAAATTCAAGATGGCCGACACAGCTAAAAATAGATTTTTAGCTCTACTGATCAGAGATCAGCAGAGCTTATGCCGTGGTGCGGCGTCCGTCGTCCGTCTGTCCGTCTGTCCGTAAACTTTTATTTGTAGCGACTTCACAGCTGAAACTACTGGATGGATATTCATGAAACTTTACAGAAATGTTGCCCATAAAGTCTAGTTGATCCTAGCAAAAATTCATGTTGATGTGAAATCCAAGATGGCCGCCAAAGCTAAAAATAGAGTTTTAAAATACAAGTTTGTAGCGACTTCTTCTTGAAAACTATAAGTGATATTGATATGGGACTTTTTCTAAAATGATCAGCATGACATGATGTTGATCCTAGTCAAAAATCGTTTTGATTCAACGTTCAACATGGCTGCCAGCGGCCATCTTTGTTTACATAGAGTTATATAGTAAAAACTTGTAGCGACTACTTCTCTGCAACTACTTGGCGGATTGTCATGAAACTTTACAGGAATGTTGCTCTTGATGTCTCATTGATCCTAGAAAAATGTCAGGTCGGCCGGAAATTCAAGATGGCCGTCACAGCTAAAAATAGATTTTTAAAAAATAAGTTTGTAGCGACTACTTCTTGAAAACTATAAGTGATATTGATATGGGACTTTTTCTAAAATGATCAGCATTACATGATGTTGATCCTAATCAAAAATCGTTTTGATTCAACGTTAAACATGGCTGCCAGCGGCCATCTTTGTTTACATAGAGTTATATAGTAAAAACTTGTAGCGACTACTCCTCTGAAACTACTTGGCGGATTGTCATGAAACTTTACAGGAATGTTGCTCTTGATGTCTAATTGATCCTATCAAAATTTCAGGTCGGCCGGAAATTCAAGATGGCCGTCACAGCTAAAAATAGATTTTTAAAAAATAAGTTTGTAGCGACTACTTCTTGAAAACTATAAGTGATATTGATATGGGACTTTTTCTAAAATGATCAGCATGACATGATGTAGATCCTTGTGGAAAATTATTTTGATTCGACGTTAAACATGGCTGCCAGTGGCCATCTTTGGTTACATAGAGTTATATAGTAAAAACTTGTAGCGACTACTCCTCTGAAACTGCTTGACGGATGTTCATGAAACTTCACAGGAATGTTGCTCTTGATGTCTAGTTGATCCTAGAAAAATTTCAGGTCGGCCGGAAATTCAAGATGGCCGCCACAACTAAAAATAAATTTAAAATAAATAAGTTTGTAGCGACTACTTCTTCAAAACAATAAGAGATATTGATATGGGACTTTTTCTAAAATGATCAGTATGACATGATGTTGGTCCTTGTCGAAAATCGTTTTGATTTGACCTTAAACATGGCTGCTTTGTTTACATAGAGTTATATAATGAAAACTTGTAGCGACTACTTCTTTGAAACTACCTGACGGATTTTCATGAAACTTCACAGGAATGTTGCTCTTAATGTCTTATTGATCTTAGAAAAATTTCAGGTCGGCCAGAAATTGAAGATGGCCGCCACGGTTAAAAATAGATTTTCAAAAAACAAGTCTGTAGCGACTACTTCCTGAAATCAAAATCAATCAGTAGAGCTTCAAGGTCATTGACCTCTTGTTAAAAAATAAGTTTGTAGCAACTACTTCTTGAAAACTATAAGTGATATTGATATGGGACTTTTTCTAAAATGATCAGCATTACATGATGTTGATCCTAGTCAAAAATCGTTTTGATTCAACGTTAAACATGGCTGCCAGCGGCCATCTTTGTTTACATAGAGTTATATAGTAAAAACTTGTAGCGACTACTCCTCTGAAACTACTGGGCGGATTGTCATGAAACTTTACAGGAATGTTGCTCTTGATGTCTAATTGATCCTATCAAAATTTCAGGTCGGCCGGAAATTCAAGATGGCCGTCACAGCTAAAAATAGATTTTTAAAAAATAAGTTTGTAGCGACTACTTCTTGAAAACTATAAGTGATATTGATATGGGACTTTTTCTAAAATGATCAGCATGACATGATGTAGATCCTTGTGGAAAATTATTTTGATTCGACGTTAAACATGGCTGCCAGTGGCCATCTTTGGTTACATAGAGTTATATAGTAAAAACTTGTAGCGACTACTCCTCTGAAACTACTTGACGGATGTACATGAAACTTCACAGGAATGTTGCTCTTGATGTCTAGTTGATCCTAGAAAAATTTCAGGTCGGCCGGAAATTCAAGATGGCCGCCACAGCTAAAAATAGATTTAAAATAAATAAGTTTGTAGCGACTACTTCTTCAAAACAATAAGAGATATTGATATGGGACTTTTTCTAAAATGATCAGTATGACATGATGTTGGTCCTTGTCGAAAATCGTTTTAATTTGACCTTAAACATGGCTGCTTTGTTTACATAGAGTTATATAATGAAAACTTGTAGCGACTACTTCTTTGAAACTACCTGACCGAATTTCATGAAACTTCACAGGAATGTTGCTCTTAATTTCTTATTGATCTTAGCAAAATTTCAGGTCAGCCGGAAATTCAAGATGGCCGCCACGGTTAAAAATAGATTTTCAAAAAACAAGTCTGTAGCAACTACTTCCTGAAATCAAAATCAATCAGTAGAGCTTCAAGGTCATTGACCTCTTGTTAAAATACAAGTTTGTAGCGACTACTTCTTGAAAACTATAAGTGATATTGATATGGGACTTTTTCTAAAATGATCAGCATGACATGACGTTGGTCCTTGTCAAAAATTGTTTTGATTCAACGTTAAACATTGCTGCCAGCGGCCATCTTTGTTTACATAGAGTTATATAGTAAAAACTTGTAGCGACTACACCTTTGAAACTACTTGGCGGATTTTCATGAAACTTTACAGGAATGTTGCTCTTAATGTCTAATTGATCCTAGCAAAATTTCAGATCGGCCAGAAATTCAAGATGACCACCACAGCTAAAAATATATTTTTAAAAAAGAAGTTTGTAGCGACTACGTCTTGAAAACTATAAGTGATATTGATATGGGACTTTTTGTAAAATGATCAGCATGACATGATGGTTATCAGAGTCAAACATTATTTTGATTCAACGTTAAACATGGCTGCCAATGGCCATCTTTGTTTACATAGAGTTATATAATGAAAACTTGTAGCGACTACTCCTCTGAAACTACGTGACGGATTTTCATGAAACTTCACAGGAATGTTGCTCTTGATGTCTAATTGAATAAATTTTCAAAAAACAAGTTTGTAGCGACTACTTCCTGAAATCAAAATCAATCAGTAGAGCTTCAAGGTCATTGACCTCTTGTTATCATCTCTACTGGCTAACTTGGAAAAACAGCCAGATCGGACCAGTAATGGCAGAGTTATGGCTCTTGATTTAGACGATAGTCACTCGCTTCATTGATGTTATAAGAGCCATATTAGCCAGTAGAGCGTCCACAGGCCCTCTTGGGCCTCTTGTTATGAAATTTCATTCATAGAAGAAAGTGGGACAAATTAAAAAATGCCCATGCCAGACTAGACACAGCAGACATATTGCCCATGTATACCTGGTGAGCGATTGCAATGTTTTAAAAAAACTACTGATGGGAATTTTATGTCAACAACCCTTTATATAAGAGCCGTTTTAGTCAGTAGAGCATCATCAGGCCCTCTTGGGCCTCTTGTTTTTAATAGAATGGCATTTTGTTTTTAAACAAATGCACTTAAATGTCATCTCAGCAAACGGCAAACTCGATTGTTGTTAGTTACTAAAATGTTTACAAAATTTCATTTAAGCATCATTGACCTTTTTATTTTTTAAGTCCAGCCCCCGTTAGGCGAGACATGTGAATCCACAGATTTCTTGTTTTTATGCCGTTCTGGCTTTTACACTGATTTTTCCAAATTTTGAGAGCTGCGTTTTAAACCTGTCCTCTGAAACCCGGAAATGTAATAACTGGTGTTAAAATTTCTTCACAAAACGACGCGAAATTGGCAAATTAAATGGGGCAAAAATGGTGTTTGTTATCATTAAAGCAGTAAAGGGTGTTGCAGTTTATTAAAGAATAAATAATTTGACCTCAGGTCTTAAGTAGCTTTTCACAATCAAGCATAGTCCTCACCATCACCTGTAGAAAGCTTGATGCCACTAAACCAATTTAAATTACAATTTGTATATAGATTCACTGAAACTACAAGAGCCAGAGGTTTAATATTTTTTATTTACTATATTAAGCTTAATATATTCCTCTACCAACTTTGTTCAAATGGTGACGCTGGGGTCAAATCTGGCCCAGCGCCTGGGGTCAGTCACAGTTTTACATCGACTTATTAAAGAAAAACCTTAGAAAAAACTTCTCTGAAACTACAAGAGTCAAATGTTTAAAATTTTGCAATTACCTTAAGCCTATGGTCCTCTACTAAGTTTGTTCAAATGGTGACCCTATGGTCAAATTTGGGCCCGCCACAGAGGTCATATGTTTTACATAGACTTATATAGGGAAAACTTACAAAATCTTATTTTCTGAAGTGGAGGAAATAAGTAAGATATTTGACTAACTAGTTCATATTGTGATAGAAGCATGAAAGTTGGCAGAATGATCCCTTAAGTTGTCCTGATCATGCCAAGAACCTGAGCCACTTCATTTTCACTTTATTTCAAAATGGTCACCTATTTTCAAAATGGCTTAAAAGTTCAAAAAATGCTACCGTATCAAAGTATTACCCAGAAACTTTATTAAATTATGTGATTAAAATGATAGGAATGATCAGAATAGACCAAACATTAAAGTGTGTTTTTTTTCCATAATAGAGAAGATGACTTTACATTCAAATAAAATTATTAATGGTATTAACGCATATTATGAAACTAGTCTTTAATGAATTGAATGTTGTTCACTTAAGGAAATGTAATCAAATTATACAGTAGAACTATGACTTTATATTTCTTTACGTCTGCCGTAAATATTATTTTGGAGTATCAATACGGTTCATATGGAAATTGAATGTAATGCAGTATGTAATGTCAGTAACATCTTTAACTGAAACAATGCATATGCAAACAACATTATATACCTGATAATTTAAGGATTCCCCCTCACCCCCAACTCCCCCATCCCCCACCTTCACCCCATTCCACAACCACCACCATACACACACATCTCAAATTCTAACTTTGCCAACTTTAGACTGTGATATCTTAAAATACATATCAAAATAAGTATAAAAGTCGAACAGGAAATGCAGCTTTCACAGAACCAAAAAACACGCAAAACGACAAACATGAATGGCAATGTTAATAAGATATAAAGGCATATGACGTCCCAAATACAAAAAGTCTTTAAAGGGCCATAACTCTGCCAAAATCATTCAACCAAAATCATTCAACTGGAACACGGTGAAGATCATGCACTTCTTGCATACCGGATAAGGCTATCCATGTTTTACATGGGGGATGGAAAGTCTTATCTCTATGGGTAAAGATAAAAGTCACGCGCGCACCAACATCAGGTATGCAGGAAAACATGCAAATTGTAAGTAGCTGGCGGCATCAATGCTCAACATGTCTCTGATATGCAAGAAAAAGAATCTATCATGGGTATTCGGTTCAGATGGGGAATTCCAACCCTTGGTATAAGTGTTTTAATCGAAACCTCGGCTCTGATAAAACATACCTCGGGTTGGAATTCCCTATCTTCGCCGGATACCCATAAAAGATTCTTATAATCTAGGCCTGGTACTGATCATCCCTAAAAATGTTCGCCGAAATCTGCATGGCCATGAGTTCAGAAGAGACTAATTTCAACAAAGTTTGTGTATTAAAAATATGTATAAAACTCAAACAGGAAATGCAGCTTTCACAGAACACAGTAAACCCAAAAAACACGCAAAACGACAAACATGAATGGCATTGTTAAAGGTATATGATGTCACAAACACAAAAATGGTTGATAATAGGGCTACCGCCTTGGAACGGTGAGTGGCAAAAAAGGCCCCTGGTGGTTTAAACCAGGTTCTAGGGTGCAACAAACCTCACACTTACCCAAAACAGAACAGTTTAAATAAAGAATCACAAAGAAGGTTCTCAATGACTTGGCAGAAGCCAGAGCAACAAGATAATAAACCATTGAGTGCACGACAAGACAAGATTGCAGATAAACATCAAAGCAGGAAAGCACAGTGGCTAACTGTAAATGGGTCCACCACCAAGAATGCAGTGCATAGCAAAAAGATAGGGTCATAACCTCTTTTGATAAACCTTGTAACTTGATAAACCTTGTAACAAGTCACCATAGAAGTCAGGTTGTGATAGTCCTTTTTTGCAGAAGAGTTCTTGAATTACTTTTATATTTGGAAAGAAGATCAGGGTTACTATAATAAAATTTCCAAAGTTTTTACGAAATTTATGGTAACTGTAGCCCTGATGGTGTAGCTTTTTAGTTATACAAAGATTATGAATATTAAAGTCCTGAACTCGAGTACAAACTCCAGAAAAACGAATAAGTTGAGACACATAGACCCCATAAGACCCAATCTAAACAGGGATTATATCAAAATTAAAATCATCTCTCTTGTCATAGATTTTGCTAATTACTTCACCATTTTCAATAGAGAGATGTAAATCGAGAAAAGAAGCGTTATTATCAGAAATATTAACTTTGTTAAGTTGAATTTCTTTAGGATCTATTTTATTAACCATAGTAGAAAAGAGAGGGTTGTCAATTCAATATGTCATCCAGATACCGAGAGTGTCATTAAAGGCTTCAGTAACATCTGCCTGGGTATCTGGTGAAAGTCTCAACATGAAATATCTGTCATAGCAATATAAAAACAAACCTGCAACAAAGGGTGTACAGTTTGTACCCATAGGGATACCAAAAATTTGTCTATAATGGTAGTTCCATACCTGACAAAAATATTATCTAATAGAAAAATAAGTGATTCACAAACTTCATGGCAAGTCCACATAGTGTAATTGTCCAAACTGCTGTTAGTAAAAAACGCTTTAATAATGTTACAGGCCAAAAACTTTTAGTATTTTCCCTAGCAATTTTTAACTAGCCAGATGACGAGTTGTCCATCATCTGTCGTCCGTCCGTCCATTAACTTTGACCCCGTTAAGAGGATAGGGCCTTGATTTTTCATCCGACCTTTACCAAACTTACAGATTGTTATTATCAATGAAAGCTCTGCCAAGTTCGTATACCAGCCAGATCAAACCAGTAACAACAGAGTTGTGGCCCTTGATTTATTTAAAAATGCTATATTTTGCCTCGTTAAGACAATAGGGCCTACATTTTTCATCCGATCTTACCAAACTTTACCAGATTGTTAATATCAATGAAAGCTCTTACAAGTTTGAAAACCAGCCAGAATGGACCATTTACACTCGAGTTATGGCCCGTGATTTTCTGAAATATGCTATATTTTGGCCTCATTAAGACGAAAGGGCCTTCATTTGGCCAGATTTCAATGAAACTTTTCAGGAATGATCAGTACCAAGTCTAGGTGGACATATCATCACCGTGTACCGGTTAAATGATTTTGGCGGAGTTAAGGCCCCTTAAATGTTTTAATACACAAACATTATCCTGACTAGTTCTCCTGAACCTCTGGCAGGATTTAAACGAAACGTTTTAGGGATGATCAGTTCCAGGTCTAGTTGTGCAAATCAACGTCATGTTCCGTTTGAATGATCTTTGGCAGAGTTATGGCCCTTTAAAGGTTTTAATACACAAACTTTGTCTGGGCTAGTTCTCGTGAACCCCTCGCCAGATTTCAACGAAACTTTGCAGAGATGATCAGCACCAAGCCTAGTTGTGCATATCATCATCGCATTCCGGTTTACAGACTTTTGGCGGAATAATGGCCCTTTAAATGTTTTTGATACACAAACGTTTTTATACATAAACTTTATCTTTAGCCAGTTGAGCGTCCACAGGCTCTCTTGGGCCTCTTGTTTTTTGAATGAGAGCAATAAGCTTGTCTTTGATAAGGTTCTGTGGTAAAGTTGTATATAATGTAGAAAAATCATAAGTACTTACAGATGAAGCTTGACGTTTATTGCAAATTTATCAAGAACGTCGCCTGAATTTTTAATAGACCAAAATAAATTTATCCCAGAGTTTTCATAAGCTTTAGCACAATATTGTTTAACGTGATCTTTAACAGCAGTAAGACAAGATGTTAAAAGTTTGGAGATATTTGTAGTGATGCAAGAACTAGAATTTGAAATCAAACGGGCATTATATGGTTGTTTGTGTAATTTGGAATTCAGTACATCGTTGGAAGTCTGTTTTGCTTTTCGTCTATTCCAGCCTTGAAAATTGTGCACTGGGTGATATGCATCGAAACAATATTATCTTCAGTAGATTAAATGCACTGGAGTATACGAATTAATACTCCTAGTTCCTGAGATAAAACATTGATGTAATGTAGGTGTCAGACAATAATTATATTATTAGCTGCTTTATCAGCAGGAACTGAAACAAACTTTTAAATATGAAATTCCTGGATTCCCGATTTTGAATTACGAAATGAAAACCTAGGTCTAGGGGGAAGTAGGGAGGGGTTAGCCGTATAGAAGTTAATACGGGTATCTTTGATGTTAAAAAATAGTATTTTTCCAAGTAGAAAGGGAGTTAGGGTCAGCATGTTCTCTACGTCACAATTTAATACTAAAATCCTCAATGGATTGGGCGATCTGACCACGACATGCATTAAAATCAATCACAGAAGGCAATCTATACTTCGTTCATGCTGAATACTTTATCTACAATATCAAAATTACCAGTATTGACATGACCGGCCGGAGCATGGCAAAATTTAGATATTCTACACTCGCATTCCTTAGGAGTGTTATTTACTATATCAAGGTCAGACACTATTTTGTGGTAGTTGAAAATCTTCTTCTTTTTTTTTGTACTTGTAACAAATTATAGGATTTTCGAAATTTTTGAAATATTTAGAAATAGAATCAACAACACGATTATCTCGAAAAAATAGTTGGTATATCAAAAAAAATCAATACCCTTATTATGAAAAAGAATTCTTAGAAAATGTCTGACGTGAACATGCTTTGTATAGCTTTGAATAATGGAAGCAGTGTTATACAAAGGATCTGTTTGAATGAAAATGATGTCTGCTTCCTCGTCAATCAGCTTAATTAGTGAAAAAATGGATATAGAGGTGAGACAAGAAAGCATCAAGTGCTTTCCAGACTTTAAAAATAGTATGTAAATCAGCGACTGACATAGTAATACGTGATTTCCGTTTGATGTTACATCTACAACCATGAGACCTAGATTTACGGTTTCGAATGGAAAATATAGCAAAAATCAAGTTTATAATGGTTAAATATCTACCTTAGAAGATGAAAAACCAGCTGTGTCAAAGTCCAGCATGTCATTCAACAACAAGGCGGGTTTCACCTTTTTAAGTCACAATATCAGCATTGCCATTATTTTATGAGCAAGCCAACTCCACGACAACAATTAAACATTGCATGGATATGGTTAAGGAAATGGTAGCATTTTTCAATCCTGTAGAAATGACGGTGTTAAAGCAGAAATTGGTCCTAAATCAACAAATCCGCTTTTGATATGTTTTTAAGTATTAAATATCATTATAAATACGATTATTACTATCCCATTGATGTATTTTCAGTAAAAATATGTTTTTAAAGATAAAAATCGAACAGGCGAACAGGCATTGCTAAAATATCGAAAAAAATCTAAGGGGGAAAACTCTTGCGCGAATTACCGGAAGTGACGTCATTGGGAACAAACTATTTGTTGTTTACATTGGGACTGAACGCAAAACAGTATACCTTGTGTGAAAATGCGGGAATTAAGCGATCATGATACCGAGTCAGAGGAAATGCCCGTGATAAGACGGTTACACAATGTGCAACCTTACGATTTTGAGCCAGAATACGTGTCTGAGGACGAAAATACATCGGATTCATCAACTGATGATGAAGTCGAACGCGGTGCAAATGGAGAGCTTGTAAAGACTATCGTGTCATGTCATTCGTTACGTTCAGCGGTTCATTACACTATTCAATAATCTAACAAAATAGTGTCTTTATACACTGACAGCAACAACAAACAAAAAACAACGTAAACATTGTTTTCATCGAAATCTGACAGTAAGTTTCCCGCAACGCTGCAATATCTTGGTACATACAAAATAACCGCGAAATGTAGTATATTCCGAATGAATGGACCTGGTCTAAATACGAGCGTCAGATTTTTTTTGCCGATAAGTAGACATGGAACAAATATATTTATTAGATATTATCCATAATTAATGAAAACAATAATAAATGAAACAGCATATAATTTCTATAGTATTATATATTTGCCATAAGTCGCCATTAACACCAAACACTCTAGGAGCGGTGTTTGTAATATGACACGCTCTAGCTCCAGTATCCACTGCCCCCAAATATCAATACAGACTAATCAAATACTGCGGTGCACTATTGAAGTACAGCCTAATTAGGGTACATACGTCGGTATATCACAAAAGCACGCACCATTTAGGGAAACCTAGTTTAATGATATATTTCCTGTTTATTGCAATTACTTGAGCGGTGTAATACCGCCGAGGGCAGACGCGTATTGCACAAGACGGATATATCACATGATATGCGAGCTCTAATTGTCGCGCACAAAGACAGAAAAATACTATGATTTAAATAATATAGCCAAATGTTATAGACAGTTAGTAAGTATACTTATGTATACTAACTCCTGATATACAGATCGAAAACAGACCAAACATATGCAATTACCATAATATAAAGTATATTATTCTATTATACTTGTTTTACTTATTGCACGAGCTAAGAGGCGTTATTGTTGTTGTTTTGCCATAAAACATTACTGAATTAATATAAAAGCTAGTAATATTATTAATTTTCTGCCTTGTAAAAGATATCCATCAAACATTTTTTTTTTTTCAAATCCATAGACCTATATATGTTGATAATATATATTTATAACACTGTGGCAGAAGGGGTTTATAATTTAAAATTATTAAAAATAAAATTTGGGAACAAAGACACAGTGTTTATTTCACCGGATTCATTTAAATTTATATGCTGAACGTTCTTAGCAATATTTTAAAAAAATGACGGCTACATATTATTAGCGCCGTCAACTCTTCATTGATTCGCGTAAAGACGCATGCTTCTAATTCAACAGCTAAACATTCATGGTGTATATAAAGATCTAAGACTATACACCTTTCTTCAAATTATCATACGTATACCCGATGAGGTGCTAAGATAATTGAACATAAATTTTAATCTTACTTCATGTATGAATTATCTCCTCAACGCCGGTCGAATAGGCG
The DNA here is from genome assembly GCA_037043455.1 of Cyrtodaria siliqua. NCBI lineage: Eukaryota > Metazoa > Mollusca > Bivalvia > Adapedonta > Hiatellidae > Cyrtodaria > Cyrtodaria siliqua. Next base: position 14,877 of record JAWPHD010002978.1, read on the forward strand.
AATACAACTTGCTTGGAGACGGCGGGGTAATGCACTTCTCATTTTTATAGTCAAATATCGTTGGTACCGCTGTTGATTTTAATATGCATGGCCTTTTGTTCTCCAAATTCAAAGATAATGAAACCAAAGGATGGACTTCCCACGAAGTCAACTCAAAATGTTTGCTACAAACTCGCGCGTCTTTCGTAGGTTCCCACTTTCTCGACGAGTGGGGCGATTTTCTTCGGTAACGGTCTAACCACACTTCAGATCTTAATATATCATTATCTCGATTAGGGAAACGAAAGAAACTTAGGTTATTATCTTGTCCTTCTTTATGCAAACGTTTTCACCCAGCAACAGCACACGGCATTTTTAACAAGTACCATAAAATGTAATCCTACATAGACAATACTATACAACTCAATGCGACAAGGCTAATCGTTTGGTACCAATGACGTCACAGGATCACGTGACACTTACCAGGGCGAAACTCGAAGCGTGTGCGCTATGAGATAAAATTGGCTACTGTGAGAAAACGGGACAACCAATAAGTGTAAGATTTGAACAGATTGTATATTATATATATATATTTCCGAATATATACTCAAAAGACACGCCATATTTCACCTTTAACAGCAGATCTTCTGATACTAAATTCACTTGCATTGACAAAATGTCCGGAAAAAAATTGTTATTATAATGGGAGGGTTGCACATTGAAATGGCAATTTTGAAGGTACTATGGAATGTAATGAAATACAATGGCTAGATAACTGTCCCCTCTGAAGCACCTATTGAATCAAATATACGACCGAATCGTTTATATCTACGTCAAATGTTTCAAAGACAATTTTAAGAGCACCAGATAACTAAATGTGCTTTTTATAGGCTAAAGGAAAATGTGTATGCCAATCTAATCGATGGCGATGAAAATAGTTTGATAATCATTTAAAGAACGTCAACAATTTTAGGTCCTAAATTTAAAAATACTTATTCTGGACTTTGTGCACTCTCGTATTAGGCCTTGAGCCAGGACCCAACATTTTCGATATTGTTACCAACTCAAGGGACAAATTCTACCATCACTTTTTGAAAAGAGCAATGTATATAGATTACATTTTTCCATGATAGCAATCTGGAACAGGTAGCTTATATAAAAAAACATAAATAGGTTATCATTGTAGCACTTTCATATAAGTTTTTGATGTTCATTTTTGAATGTCATGCTTGTGTGAATAACTATTGATGGACTTTTTAAAGATGCACTTAAGTTTACAATTCATTGAGTTACATAAAGCGTAAATAAGCTCTTTTTTAGCACTGAATTCAGTTTAAAATCTCTATTTTGCTTCAAATTAGAAGTCAATTTACCCCACCCACTATTGACACATTTTTATGCATTTAGTTTAGTTAATATTTTTTACAATATATGTGTAAACTTGTAAGAATCAGTAATTTACAACTTTTCTACATGATTTATATAATATTATAATATGAGTAAGGGATTGTGATATGATATATTGATGAAATTAAGTACTAAGCAATGTTCATGGCATTGAACATATGTGTTCAGTAAGCCTGATAAGTTGAGACACATGCCAAACTGGAAGTATAAGCCTTCCTCAAATTAACTGCAACATAAATAGTATTAACATGTTTTGAAATATACATATATTGCACAGACGACACATAGCCCAAAGGATTCTAGATAAAGGAAATGTGCGGTTTAACGTGTGTTTTTTTAACAAAAGTCTTTTTTAGGTGTATGCGTCGTAGAAATACGTATTATGATTACACATTTGGATTATGTATTACACATAAATACATGAATTAAACATTGCATATTGCAACGCAAAATCTTAAAAGTTGTCTATTTTAATATTTTTTAATTACAATTTATTCATATTTTAAGGATTTTTACACCTGAATTACCCCACCCATATACAACACAATGAAGAATTCTGCATATGAAATGTAAAAATAGTAGTATATGCATTTGCACGAACTATTTTTGTGTTACTGAAAAAAGAATCGACGAAGATGAATTAATTTGAATTGGGGCTTTACGGCGCACCAACACAAACATGTTATATGGCGCCAACAGGAATGAACATTCGACCCGGCTCACTCTTCATTAACATCTAGATAAAAAATTGCAGAATTTGCCTAGAACCTTCTTACCTGCAGAACTGCAGATTTGCTGCAAATTCTCTAGTAAACACTCCATTTTTCGCTGGAGCCACGATCACTGCCACCACTGAAGTAGCACCTGAAACAATACAGGTTTCATGATGAAAATAATGAACAAAAATGACAAAAGTAACATGAATTCGGGAAAATTTTAGCGCTATGCCTGGATATGCAGTGGTCATATTCTTGCCCGGGAACCACACGGCGTTGACGAAGAAATATGTTTAGGGTGATACCCAGATCACTGTACTAACTACTTACCATGACAACTATTTGTTAGTATTGGTGCAGCTGTTACAATATCACCTGCTTAGGATATGTATCTAAACATAGGTTGTGATGTTCTCTGTACTTGATTTAGAGAATTATGGAATTAACCTAGGATTGTAAGTATCAACCCTACTTTTGCGCATGCAAGTGCAAGTGGAATGATTATTACCTAAAAAAGAAGGGGTATTGCCAATGAAGAGAGAGAGGGAGTGTGTGGGGGGGTGGGGGGGAGGTTCGGGAGTGGGGGCACCTATGTTTCTTTAACATGATTGGAGAAAAAAAAAGCGATACACGGGATCGCCTGGTTTACGTCCCCATCCGACGGACGAGGGTAAAAGTGTCTTATCCAAGGACACACCGACAAAATTCACTGGCTCCGGTGAGGCTTGAACCAGGGTCCTCTGAATTTAAAGTCCCCCGTGCTATCCACTGCATCAACAGGCTGTATGCGCTCAAGCAGGATGACTGTATTAAAATACATACAACTAAAATGTTAATCCGTCATAAAGGTTATATCCAAGAAGCTGGGTTCACAACGGTCTCTCTTATCTAGCAAGTTAGCATCAAGTTCATGTATGTGCCTGCAAGCCTTATATATGACCAGCTCATTGCTGTTTTGATAAACTTGACAATTAATGCCTTGGGATAAAACAGGACAATTAAGAATACTCAGTACATATTGTCTGATTTAAATAATATAACTTAATGTGACAATATAACATACATATAAGATATAAAAAAAAATAAACGCTTCCAGATAAGAATCGGTACCCAGTGCATCGAGATAGATTATATTTAGTGATCACGGTTAGTTTACTGATGTTTACTCTAAAAACTATATCCGACATACAGGTGCTACTGCAGTTAAAGTAGCTATCCCGCCAACAACAGCCACATTTTACAACATATGTACATCGTTTCTAAACCTACTGACCATGAGGTAGGACAGGCTGTGGACCCTATGATGACGCCTACCTAAAGCCCAATGGGACGGTGGCGTTTGATGTTTGTCTATGATCTTTCTTGTCGTGCCCTTAATGGTTTATTCTCTTGTTGCTCTGGCTTCTGCCAAGTCAATGAGTACCTTCATTGTGGCTTTCTAGGCTATTGTTTTTTTGTATTATATTTACACGAGCATATTTGTGTTTTACTTATTTTGCGTATTGATGCTGCCTTGTTGGTTAGAGATTAGATCATGGCGGGGATTTCTTTATTTACACTGTTTTGTTTTAATGGGATGACAGTGGGTAAGTGTGAGGTTTGGTGCACCCTAGAACCGGTTTAAACCCCCAGTGGCCCTTATTGCAACTGACCGTTCCAAGGCGGTAGCCCTATTGACAACCCTTTTGTGTTTGTTTATCTGTTTGCGTGTTTGTTTTTGTGTTTTGTGGTTGACTGTCGTCCTTGAATGCTGCTTTCCCCGTCCGATATTTTTATCTTTCTTTTGAAGTGATTTTATGAAAAGTGTACAACTTCAAGCCATAAACAAGAGACCCACTCGCCTTGTCTCAAAGTGCTCTCATGTTTTAAGAAACAACAACAATTTCTTTATATAAATCTCTAAAACTGTGACCCCCGTAGTGGCCATATCTGAGCCCATTGTCGCCATTTGAACAAACTAGGTAGAGGATCATAAGCTTATGGTACATGCGAACTATTATTTAGCTTTTGAAGTATCAGAGAAGCAGTTTGAATATGTTTTCCTATATAATTCAATGTTATAGTGTGACCCCCCCCCCCACCGGGACAGGGCCAAATTTGATTCCAGGCTTGATTCAGGGACACCATTTAAATGATTTGGTACAGGACAATAATCTTAAGCTGCATGTAGCTTATTACACCTCTAGCTCTTGTAGTTTCAGAGAAGATGTTTATAGACATTCCTACATAAATCTATGGAAATATGTGACCCCCGGGACCGGGCGAAATTTGACTATAAGATCACTATTTGAACAAAATAAATTGGTAGAGATCGATACTCTTATGCTACATGCATCGTATTAGACATCTAGCTCTTGTAGTATCAGAAAAAGAATATTTTTATGGACTTTCGTATATAACTCTTTGTAAAACTTTAACCACAGAACCGGGCCATAGTTGGATACAGAGTCACGATTTGATTAAAAGTGGTAGAGAACCATGAGCTTGTACAATATGCAAAATAGTAGACCTCTGGCACTTGTTTTTTTAGCTCTACTGATCAGAGATCAGCAGAGCTTATGCCGTGGTGCGGCGTCCGTCTGTCCGTTTTAGCTCTACTGATCAGAGATCAGCAGAGCTTATGCTGTGGTGCGGCGTCCGTCGTCCGTCTGTCCGTAAACTTTTATTCTGTCCGTTTTAGCTCTACTGATCAGAGATCAGCAGAGCTTATGCCGTGGTGCGGCGTCCGTCGTCCGTCTGTCCGTAAACTTTTATTTGTAGCGACAACTCCTCTGAAACTACTGGATGGATATTCATGAAACTTTACAGAAATGTTGCCCATAAAGTCTAGTTGATCCTAGCAAAAATTCATGTTGATGTGAAATCCAAGATGGCCGCCAAAGCTAAAAATAGATTTTTAAAATACAAGTTTGTAGCGACTACTTCTTGAAAACTATAAGTGATATTGATATGGGACTTTTTCTAAAATGATCAGCATGACATGATGTTGATCCTTGTCAAAAATCGTTTTGATTCAACGTTTAACATGGCTGCCAGCGGCCATCTTTGTTTACATAGAGTTATATAGTAAAAACTTGTAGCGACTACTGCTCTGAAACTACTTGACGGATTGTCATGAAACTTTACAGGAATGTTGCTCTTGATGTCTAATTGATCCTAGCAAAAGTTCAGATCTGCCAGAAATTCAAGATGGCCATCACAGCTAAAAATAGATTTTTAAAAAATAAGTTTGTAGCGACTACTTCTTGAAAACTATAAGTGATATTGATATGGGACTTTTTCTAAAATGATCAGCATGACATGATGTTGATCCTTATGGAAAATTATTTTGATTCGACGTTAAACATGGCTGCCAGTGGCCATCTTTGGTTACATAGAGTTATATAGTAAAAACTTGTAGCGACTACTTCTCTGAAACTACTTGACGGATGTTCGTGAAACTTCACAGGAATGTTGCTCTTGTAGATCAGTAGAGCTTCAAGGTCATTGACCTCTTGTTTTAAAGAAGAGATTTTAAAGATGTTTCTATATGACTATGTAAATATATGACCCCTGGGGCGGAGCCAGATATAACCCCAGGGTCAACATTTTAACAAACTTGCTAGTGGACCATAAGCTTATGCTTTATGCATAATATGGGACCTCTAGCTCTTACGGTTTTATAGAAAATTATTTAGTTTTAAAGATTTCCTATATAACTGTATAAAACAATGTTACCCCCGGGGTTGGGCCATATTTGACCCTGGGGGTCACCATTTTATAAATACTTGGTAGAGGACCCTAAATGTATAATACATGCAAAATATTAGACCTGTAGATCTTCTAGTTTCAGCGAAAACGATTTTTTTAAAGAAACAAGAGTTTTGCTTAAAAGGGGGAGATAACTCTAATAACAGGAATCAGCTACCCTGTTCAAACTGCTATCATGGATTTTTTGTTTCTCTACAAGGTACTCAATAACATGGTACTAGTAAGAATTTGTCCCTTGAGATGGTAACAAAAAAGTGTGTGGCTCATGGTCTATATAGAGAAAAATATTCAGCTATGCAAAAAGTGTATTTCAAAACTCATCCTCTACGTGTTTGCCTTGGTCATGCTAGATGGCTTCCAATTCGTTTGATTGATTGACAAGTATCCAGTGAGTAAAGCTAAATTCATAAATGGTAATTTTTCGAGCATAACCCAAGAAAATGTTTTCAGCAATCTATTTTAAAGTTTCATGAACAAAACAAAATGCATGTAAAGAGAGATTGTTGGGAAATATGAATGACCGAGAATCTATCCGCTTTAAAGAGATGGATGGCTTCAGCTACAAAAATGTGTAGCGTTATTGATTCACTATGGTGAAAGTGAAACGTAAAATGAGATCAACAACAATTCGATTGAAATGAATGCCAATCAAATTTCCTCATCCAGATAAAGAGGATATATTTAAAGAATTGGAAGGAGATTCCTTCCTTGACAATTCTAGCAGCATTTCAAAATTGATAAGATACCAGGGGTGGTAGACAAACGAGTAGCAGATTGCTATGCATCAATGAGGACGTTTGGTTCAAGACAATAACAGTTACTTCTTTGCATGTCCCACAGAGATTGATTCAGCGACATAATTGTACATTCAAGCATAAACATGAAGTCAAATGAGAAGTCGGAAACACCAACAGTTTTATCGATGTGAATAAAATGACTGTAATATATTTTTTTCGATTTTCTAGTTCATGACAAACTCGGCAGGGCGATATCTGAGTTTTTTCGAGCAAGAATTCATTAAATGCCACCTAGAAGAAAAATATCGAAAGCATGAAATCATCGACATTTATGTTTTTGAAAATGTGTAACCTAACTCCAGTTAAGAGCTATTATTAGCCCCTAGTCCCCTACCAGTGTGTCATCGGAGGGGACTATAGATTTACCTGCTGTATGTCCGTCAGTCCGTCCGAAAAACTGGATCCTGCGATAACTTAAAAAGTATAAAAGATATTTTCATGAAACGTTTTACATATGATAGAGTGGCATTAGGGGTTATGCACGTTATTTAATATTGTTGATATGGCCAATATTGTGGTGGCTATGGGAACAAAATATTTTTTAAAAAACGTCGATCCATCCAAAAAACTTGATCCTGTGATAACTTAAAAAGTATAAAAATATATTTTCATGAAACTTTTTACATTTGGTAGAGGGCCATAAGGAGGTTATACACCTTATTTAATTTTGTTGATATGGCCAAAATTGTGGTTGCTAAGGCAACAAAATAGTAAAAAAAAAATGTCAGTCCATCCGGAAAACTGGATCCTGCGATAACTTAAAAAGTAAAAAAAATATTTCATGAAACTTTTACATATGTTAGAGGGGCATAAGGAGATTATGCACGTCATTTAATTTTGTTGATATGGCCATAATTGTGGTTGCTATGGCAACAAAATAGTAAAAAAAATGCACACAGAATAGGATCATGCTATAACTTCAAAAATATAAAAGATATTGTCATAAAACTTGGTACATAGGTAGAGGAGCATATGGAGATTTGGCACACAATTTTATTTGGTGATATGGCCAAAATTGTGGTTGTTATGGTAACAGAATTCAGTTATTAGTTAATACAGCTGAATAAGGGAGCGTAATGTGTCTATCCTTATACTCAATAAACTTAATATTCGATAGTTACTTCCCTTCAAATAGAGTTATATATTAATACATGACTTGAAATTGATGTTAATTTCTTTGCGTATGTATTTTTATTACTTGTTGTAATATGTTTGTAAACTTACTGGATTAAAAAAAAAAAAGAAGGAAAAAAGTGATGTATATCTTTTACAAAGTTGTAAGGAACATTATGTACTCAAACTTGTTTTGTTCAGGTTGCAAAATGTAGCATTCCTTTGTTATTTGTCTAAATCATAGCCTTTTGTTTGGTCTGGTCAATGGTTGTAGGGACGGGGTGGTGATGGACATAACCAGGGGTATTAAATGAATGTACACATATTGATTGTCTAATTTTCATCTCTAGGGGCAACATTTTTGTATATTTCCTCAGGGTAGGGGTTAATGTCAAATCTCTCATATTGGTATAGGATTACCTACCACTGGGGCAATATTGGTATAGGATTCCCTACCACCGGGGCAATATTGGTATAGGATTCCCTACCACTGGGGCATTTATTTTTGTCTAATCCCGGGATGTCCCTACCATCGTTACTCCAGGTGGAGTAAATCATTGATAGGTGCATAATACTAAAGATCAGCTACACTTTATCCATCTAAATTGTTTAAGAAATAAGCTGAGGTGCATAATACTAAAGATCAGCTAGACTTTATCCATCTAAATTGTTTTGGAAATAAGCTGAAGACCACTGGAACCGTATTGGACAACTCTGCCCCATGTTTCAGCTATATGTCAAGAATTTGGAATCTACCGTACTTCTTTCTGTTAGCGTATACAGCGCTATGTAACTATGCATGGCGATTTGAATAGAATTGAAAACTTGAAAGTAGAAAAAGTAGGAAATGTAGTATCACAGAACACAATCAACGAAATCACATATTCAAAATAAACCACAATTATAAGAGAAAACAGAAGCAAAGCATGCGATGCGACTCCACAATCATAAAAGGGTTTATAATAGGGATACCGTCTTGGAACGGTCAGTAGAAAAAAGACCGCTGGAAGATAGTATTAGATTAAACATAAGTTTAAAATGATACAAATTACAAAGTCTAAAATATGTCAATATTGGTAGTATTTCGTATTTCTATGAGGATTTTAGCTCGCCTGGCCTTTGGCTTATGCGATCACTTTTCGTCCGTCCGTCTGTCTGTCTGTTAGCAATTTTATAAAATCTCCTCTGAAACCGCTTGAAGGATTTTGATGAAACTTTATCACAATGTTACTTGGGAGGGCCCCTCTCAGATTTGTGTTTTTTGTGGCCGCCATGGCTAAAACTAGGTCAAATTTAAGTAAATTTCAAACGACATCTCCTCCGAAACCACTTATTCCATTCTTGTGAAATATAATATATATGTTCCTTGGGTTAGCCTCTATCAAGTATGTATTTTTTGTTATCGTCAAATAATCAAAATGGCCGCCACGGCGACCTAAAGTTTACATAAGAGTTATATAGGAAAAGGTTAAAAATTACATCTTCTCTGAAACCGCCTGAAAGATTTTGATGAAACTTAAGCACAATGATATTTGGGATAGTCCCTCTCAGATTTGTGTTTTTTGCGACCGCCAGTCATCCAAGATGGCCGCCATAGCTAAAACTAGGTCAAATTTAAATAAATTTCAAACGACATCTCCTCGGAAACCACTTATTCCATTCTTGTGAAACATCATATACATGTTCCTTGGGTTAGCCGCTATCAAGTTTATGTTTTTCATAATCGTCAAATAATCAAAATTATTCAAAATGGCCGCCACGATAACCCAAAGTTTACATAGAGTTATATATAGGAAACATGTTTCTTGGGTTGACCTCTATCATGTTTATGTTTATGAATCACATCATGCAAGTAGAGCGTCTACAGGCCCTCTTGGGCCTCTTGTTTATGGGTGGGGAAATGATTTAATTGGCAATAGCAACGAGTACATGTGTTCCGATAATAAGTGTATCCGGATATCGTCATGTATATTTTAATATGTATATATACATGTATATGCAATTATGTGAATACCCATACATCTGATAACCACTACAGAACATAAAGATTGAACATATAACTTGTTATGCCAGTAATTTTGACAGAATGATTATTGTTCTTACAGTCGAAGCAAAAACATAGTTAATGAGATTAAAATTAATATTAGCCTAAAATAACCTGGATCTTATATTTACAATATTTTGTCCGCCGTCTTAGATTTTTTGGCGGCCATCTTGAAAATGACCGAAATTGCATTGGCTCAGGTTACTTTTGTTTTGAATATAATATTTGCAAGCACTGCAAACTATCATACTTGTATCACAATCTGAACTATATGCATTTGTTATAAGCTTATGGTCCTCTACCAATTTTGGTCAAAATATAGGGCAAATTTAAACAAAATAAATTATTCACTGAAACAACAAGATCCAGAGGTTTAATACTTTGCATACGGTCCTCTAACTGTTCAAATGGTGACCATTGAGTCAAATATGGCCATGCCCCAGGGGTCACATCTTTTACATAGACTTATATAGAGAAAAACTTTTTAAAAAAATCTGAACTACACGGCACAGAGCTTTCATATATAGTCTCGCCCACATAGTGAGTAACGAGACATAGCAGTCACTTTTCCAGCAGCGACAGCCACATTTTAAAGCAACTATATCTCAACAACCTCTGCTCGAATTTTTCTGAAACTTTGTCAGATGCTTTGTTAGGTCAAGGGACATCACGTAATGCCAAAATGACCAAGGTCAAGGTTATATTTTGCATTATTTTCCCCAATACTTAACCTTGGTTAGGTAATTTGACCTTGGTCAGGTAACTTAACCTCAGTTAACTGTATGTGATTGCCGCATTTCTTTGTTTGATACTTGGTCATATGTATTGTTGGCATTGGTGGACATCAATGAAAGACAAAAATTACCAAGGTCAAGGTCATATTTTGCTTATTTTTCCCAACCTGAACGTTGGTTAGGTAACTTAACCTTGGTTAGGTAACTTAACCTCAGTTAACTTTATGTGATTGCCTCACTTTATGTCTTTGATACTTGGTCATATGTATTGGTGGCATTGGTGGACATCACTGGATGACAGAAATTACCAAGGTCAAGGTCATATTTTGCGTTATTTTCCCCAAACTTAACCTTGGTTAGGTAACTTAACCTCAGTTAACTTTAGTTAACTTTATGTTACAGTCTCACTTTATGTCTTTAATACTTGGTCATATGTATTGTTGACATTGGTGGACATCGCTGGACGACAAAAAATACCAAGGTCAAGGTCATATTTTGCGTTATTTTCCCCAAACTTAACTTGGTTAGGTAAGCTTTATATGATTGTCTCACTTTTTGTCGTTGATACTTGGTCATATGTATTGTTGGCATTGGTGGACATCGCTGGACGACAAAAAATACTAAATTATTTCATATGCTGTTTGCCGCGGTGGGCGAGACATCCTCAGACTGAGGTCTTGTTACATGTGGTCCTCTACTAAGTTTGTTCAAATGGTGACCCTGGGGTCAAATCTGGCCCTGACCTGCAAGGTCACAGCCTTACATAGACTAATATAGGGAACAACTTAAAATATCTCTGAAATAACATGAGCCAGAGGTTTAAAATTTTGTATTGTATTTGTATGTAAGCTTATGGTCCTCTACCAATTTTGTTCAAATGGTGACCCCAGGGTCTAAATTGGCCCACTCCCCAGGGGTCACTTGCTTTACATTGACTTATATATGGAAAAAGCTTTTTAAAAAATCTGCTTCTTTGAAACTACCTTTTAATATCTCTGAAACTACATGAGTCAGAGGTTTCAAATTTAATATTTTGCATTTACCATAAGCGTATGGTCCTCTACCAAGTTTGTTCAAATGGTGACCCTGGGATCAAATCTGGCCCACCCAGGAGTCACAGTTTTACATAAAGGTGTAAAGGAATATCTTTAAAAAATCTTCTCTGAAACTACAAGAGCTCAAGGTTTAATATTATGCATTTACCATAAGCTTATTACCAAGTTTGTTGAAATGGTGACCCTGACATTAAATTTGGCCTCACCCCAGCGATCACATGCTTTACATAGACTTATAGAAAAATTAAAAAAATATATTCTCCTCTGAGACCACTCAGTATAGAGCTCTCATGTATTGCATGTATACCCTTCAAAATAATTTAAGGACCACAAAAAAGAACAGTCATCAGTAATAAATCTTTATCCATATAAAATGTGGATATTTTAGTGTCTTGTTACAGTTTTAAAAGAATACAACTTAAATTAAAAAGTGCAAAAAAAACACAACACAAAAAACAATAAGTCGTTTAATAAAGCACTTTATAAAATGACCCAAATCACATGGTCCTTAAATTGTTTGAGGAGTATAGCTTGAGATTATTGCCCTTTACCAGTTCTGTTCAAATGGTGACCATGGGGTAAAAATTGGCCCTACCCTGTAGATTTATGAAAATTATATTAGATCTTTTCTGAAACTACATGAGCTAGAGGTCTAATATTTTGCGTGTACTATAAGCTTATGGTCTTCTATCAAGTTTGTTCAAATCGTGACCATGGGGTCAAATTTGGCCCCACTGCAGAGGTCACATGTTTGGCATAGACTTGTTCAGGGAAAAAATAAATATTTTCTTCTTTGAAACCACAGTTATACACTTACTGAGCAAACAGATGGATACAGCCATCCAACCAGCTTCGGCTTCAGGGTCCATCCCCACCACTGGGGTTGATGGGTACATATAGCCCTGGGTCATAATTTGAAAACCGTCGATATCCCCACCATAAAACCATATGTACACTTACTGGGAATGAGCAGACGGATATAACCATCCAACCAGCATTGGCCCTGGGAACCATCCCCACCCCTTGGGACATATTCCCTAGGTCAAAACTTGGAAAGCATTGAGATCCTCACCCTTTAACCATATATACTCTTACTGGGCCTGATTACATTTAAGGTGCACCAGGAATTTGTGATGTTGTGCCATCGACTGCGTGATCTCATTGTTATGAAATTATGATCTTGTTTGACAATTTTTTCATCTTTGTAAAGATCATCAGGTGAGCGATTCTGCAGAGGCTTAGGGCCATTTAGTTATATTAACTGTAGTAATTGTAACTTGTAATTGTATTGTAATTGTACATTTCAAATGATCAGCTCAAGGTGCAGTAGGGTTTACAAGTGACACTGCCGTATGCTATACTTGTGGAGTAGCAGTATTTAAGCAACTAGCATTGCAGTACAGAAAATCAATAAAGAAGGAAACATTACCAGGTAATTATATTATAAACACTTGCAAACTAACAGCAGATATTGTGTTTATATGTAGTGTGCCAATATGTCCGCAATGTGTCTGCGTACATATTGGACCACAAGTAAGTGTCGAATATGTAAGCGACAAATTTAGGGGGCGTCTCAAACAAATAATTTTTTGATATCGATCAGTAATGATCAAGAAGAGGTTTTAAAGTTTTTTCATGGATAAGGAAAATTAACGAAATAAAATATATATATACAGTCCACACTCGGTTGCTCGAACTCGCTTACTTCGAAATTCCACTTACATCCAATTTTGTGTGTGTGTGTAGTTCTAAGGTTTATAGTCCGTCCGCCAACGAGCACGTCAAGGTATACCTGACGCGATGGGCACTATAGAGTCTGGACTTTCTTACATCGAATTTCAGTCACGGTCCCCATTTTATTCCTTGTATGTTTATGTAATTTGACTTTCTCATTACGTGGTCCCGCCTTAATTCCATTAAGCAATGGGGAAAGCTTATATTAGCAGGATTTTATAACGTACATTTCGACAATTAACATGTTTAATCATATTTAAACATATTTTTTACTGAAAATATGTGATAACTTGTATAATGAAAACTTGTAGCGACTACTCCTCTGAAACTACTCGACGGATTTTCATGAAACTTCACAGGAATGTTGCTCTTGATGTCTCATTGATCCTAGCAAAATTTCAGGTAGGCCGGAAATTCAAGATGGCCGCCACGGCTAAAAATAGATTTTTATCTCGAATCAGAGATCAGCAGAGCTTATGCCGTGGTGCGGCGTCCGTCGTCCGTCTGTCCGTAAACTTTTATTTGTAGCGACTACTCCTCTGAAACTACTAGATGGATATTCATGAAACTTCACAGGAATGTTACTCTTGATGTCTAATTGATCTTAACAAAATTTCAGGATGGCCGCCATGGCTAAAAATAAAATTTCAAAATACAAGTTTGTAGCGACTACTTCTTGAAAACTATAAGTGATATTGATATGGGACTAAAATGATCAGCATGACATGATGGTTATTCGAGTCAAACATTATTTTGATTCGACGTTAAACATGGCTGCCAGTGGCCATCTTTGTTTACATAGAGTTATATAATGAAAACTTGTAGCGACTACTCCTCTGAAACTCCTTGGCGGATTTTCATGAAACTTCACAGGAATGTTGCTCTTAATGTCTAATTGATCCTAGCAAAATATCAGGTCGGCCGGAAATTCAAGATGGCCACCACGGCTAAAAATAAACTAGTTTTTAGCGACTACTTCCTGAAATCAAAATCAATCAGTAGAGCTTCAAGGTCATTGACCTCTTGTATTTTTTATTTTTTTATTTTTTTTATTATTATTATTTTTTCTCATAAGAAACCTTGGTTCATGGGTTCAATTTTTCTTTAATGGGGAGCTTAGGAGCCCTTGTTGGGTCAGTTTTGCAAAGAGCTAGTTGTAGGGAAGAACTTTAAAAATCTTCTCTGAAACTACAAGAGATAAAGGTTTAATCTTTTTTATTTATTATCAGCTTATGGATCCTCTACCAGTTTTGTTCAAATGGTGAGCCTGGGGTCAAATTTGGCCCGCCCCAGGGGCCGCAGTTTTACATAAACTTATATCGGGAAAAACTGAAAAAATCTTCTTCTCTGAAACTTGAAGAGCCAACAATTTAATATTTTGTATTTACACTCAGCTTATGGTCCTCTACCAAGTTTGTTTGAATGGTGACCCTGGGGTCAAATTTGGCCCCACCCAACGGGTCACATGTTTTACATAGACTTATATAGGGAAAAACTTAAAAAGTTTTCTCCTCTGAAACTACAAGAGCCAACAATTTAATATTTTGTATTTACACTCAGCTTCTCTACCAAGTTTGTACTGGGGTCAAATTTGGCTCTGGCCCCGGATCACATGTCAAACTTGGTTTGAGTGTTTATATTAATGAAAGTTTGATATATTTTAAAGCTAGCCAAACTTGAGCCAAATAAATCCCCCTAAAATAACAATATCATCTGATAGTAGCCCCTGTAATGAGACGAAGTAATCAGATTTATAAATATCACATGGCCAAGTAATTAAAAAGTAATCATTGATATACAATTCTACATTTCTTGTATATTACATTTATTACTATATTATACACACCTGCTAATATTACACCCAGTCCAGCCCTTTCAAATCTACTATGGTGATGAATTTCAAAAATACTATCTGGTAGATATTCGAATTTATGAAGGCTCAATGTCATGATTTATACTAATAATAAAAATCCGAACACATTTCTTCCACTCGATTATAATACATCATTCGGCGGGGGATATCAATTCATCGAATTTGCTTGTTCGAAGTTCAACTGAATTGCCAAGGCAGTTTTGATCAAATGCAAGCCGCGTCGAAGTTGAGTGTGAAGCAAACAATAGGTGACAATTGCTGAAATGATTTGAACATGTGACACTAAAGTCTTGTAAAGCATTGTTTGTGAATTGTTTGTTACGTCTTTTATCTAATTGAGCATGGTAAACTTACTTTTGTAACATGAAAGTTTGTTTTCATAAATTAAAAACAAATTTGGGTTAACTTAGAATAGAATAGAATAACTTTTATCAAAGGCCGTAATACAATTATAAGAAGTATAGAATGTTTGTATTTTAAGTTGTTCTTCTTAATCATGTTAATAAAATGTAACAACATAATTTAATATTGTTTTGATTTACTTCATCGCCAGTCTTGGAAAATTTTGCTGATATAATTTAATATTAAATGACCCAGATGTACATTTTGCAAAATGAAAGTACAATTACAGGCATGCTGATCAAGAAACTGTTTGATACAGTAAGTTTAATAATGTAATTTTATTTTTGTCTTCAATCTAAATGAAGTTATTAGTTACAGAATGAAAAAATCATAACAAATGTATGTAGAAGAGTTATATTTTAATAAAAATCAGCAAATATCGGCAATATAAACATAGTGTAAAAACTGGTGGGTGGGGTAATGAATCAGATGAAAACAAGTATGCAGAAATCCAATCTCTTTTAATTATAACCCTGCTTTCACAAAGTGATTTGGGGGCTATATAGGAATCACGTTGTCCCCAACGTCCCGTAACACATTTTTGTCGCGTCACGTAACACATTTTTAATACTTCCATTTCTCGAACAATATACTCATAACAACTGATGACCTTATATCCCTCTACATCACCCATCATTGATTGCCTAATTTATTACAGAATTATGGCCCTTTGTTTGACTTACGTTAACATATTTTTTCTCAAACATTTTCGAATTGATTTTTCCCCTGACCCCCTGCTCTAGTCTGGCATGGGTATTTTTACCGGCCAAATAGAGCTTATGGGATGGCGAGTTGTCCGCCATCCGTTTATTTTTGCCTCGTTAACACGATAGCGCCTTCATTTTTCATCAGATCTTTTTCAAACTTTATCAGATTGTTGTTATTAATGAAAGCTTGGAAGAGTTAAAAAAACAGCCAGTTAGGACCAGTAACATCAGAGTTATGGCCCTTGATTTAGTTAAAATTGCTATGTTTTGCCTCGTTAACACTATAGGGCCTTCATTTTTCATCCAGTCTTTTTCAAACTTTAGCAGATTGTTGATATCATTAAAAGCTCGAACGAGTTCGAAGAAAACCAGCCAGTTCGGACCAGTAACATCGGAGTTGTGGCCCTTGATTTTCTGAAATATGCTATAATTTGACCTCGTTAACACGATAGGGCCTTCATTTTTAATCGGATCTTTTTCAAACCTACCAGATAGTTGATATCAATGAAAGCTCGGACGAGATAGAAAACCAGACAGTTTGGATCAGTTAAACCGGAGTTATGGCCCTTGATTTAGTTAAAACTGCTATATTTTGCCTCGTTAACAGGGTATTGCCTTCAGTTTCATCCAATCTTTTTCAAACTTAATCAGATTGTTGTTATCAATGAAAGCTTGGAAGAGTTCAAAAACCAGCCAGTTAGGACCAGTAACATCAGAGTTATGGCCCTTGATTTAGTTAAAATTGCTATGTTTTGCCTCGTTAACACTATAGGGCCTTCATTTTTCATCCAGTCTTTTTCAAACTTTAGCAGATTGTTGATATCATTAAAAGCTCGAACGAGTTCGAAGAAAACCAGCCAGTTCGGACCAGTAACATCGGAGTTGTGGCCCTTGATTTTCTGAAATATGCTATAATTTGACCTCGTTAACACGATAGGGCCTTCATTTTTAATCGGATCTTTTTCAAACCTACCAGATTGTTGATATCAATGAAAGCTCGGACGAGATAGAAAACCAGACAGTTTGGATCAGTTAAACCGGAGTTATGGCCCTTGATTTAGTTAAAACTGCTATATTTTGCCTCGTTAACAGGGTATTGCCTTCAGTTTCATCCAATCTTTTTCAAACTTTACCAGATTGTTGATATCAATGACAGCTCGGACAAGTTTGAAGAAAACCAATTTGATTTGCAATGTATTCTTAATTTGTTGCAAAATCAAAAAAAGAAGTATATTTTACATTTTCCTCATATTTCTACATGCAAGTAGGTGGGTCAGCACCATCCGACCCAAACAGCTTTTTCACAACATACTCAATGTATGGTTTGTGTATGTTTTTTTGATAAAACTAAGATAGGTCTTTCAAAACAAGTAAGCAAAAATATAGCTTCTTATATTAGGGAACTCAGTACAGAGCTTAGAGCTATAATGTACGTCTATGGAATATGAATTGGTGTAGTATGACCTAAACCAGATCGTTGATATCAATGAAAGCTCGAACGAGTTCATAACCAGCCAGATCGGACCAGTTACTCTGGAGTTATGTCCCTTGATTTAGTTAAAACTGCTATATTTGACTCGTTAACATGATATGGCCTTCATTTTTCATCTGATCGTTTTCAAACTTTACCAGGTTGTTGATATCAATGAAAGCCCGCAAAAGTTCGAAAATCAGCCAGATCGGATAAGTAACACCAGATTTATGGCCCTTTATTTTTTAGCTTGACTGATCAAAGATCAGCAGAGCTTATGCCGTGGTCCGTCTGTCTGTCAATCCGTAAACTTTTTTTTGTGGCGACTACTCCTCTGAAACTACTTGACGGATTTTCATGAAACTTCACAGGAATGTTGCTCTTGATGTCTAGCAAAAATTCTGGTCGGCCGGAAATTCAAGATGGCCACCACGGCTAAAAATAGATTTTAAAAATGTGATGTTGTGGCGACTACTTCTCAAAAACCATAAGTGATATTGATTTGGAACCTTTACCAAAATGACTGGCACGACATGTAGTTGATCCTAACCAAAGTTCATTTTGATTGGATGTCAAACAATGCCGCCAGCAGACATCATTGTTTACATTTAAGGTGATGGTTTTTCAAAAGTCCCTGACTGTTTACATAGATTTATATATGTCTAGTTGAACCTAGCAAAAATTCAGGTCGGTAGGAAATTCAAGATGGCAACCACTGCTAAAAATAGATTTTTAAAATGCGACTTTGTGGCGACTACTTCTCAATTTCAGAGAAAAAGATTTTTTAAGTTTTCCCTATATAAGTCTAAGTAAAACATGCAAAATCTTTATATACAAACTTTAGAAAAATTAAACAAAAGAAAAAACTCATCCAAATAGGAAACGATAATAAAAATGAAGAATAAAAAAAAAAAAATAATAAATCCAATGGGATTTGAACCCACGGCCTTAGCTTCCCAGTGTACAAGAAGTAATTTACAGATTTTTTCTATGGCGGCCATCTTGGATGTCGTGTTTACCTAATTTTAACAAATTTGTAAAACATTCGCCTAAGGATCTTTGGTCAAAACTGACCAAGCTGTTTTAAAAAACAGACCAAGATTTTTAAAAAAAAATCCCTAAGTAAGTCTTTGTAAAAGATGTGACCTCTAGGGCGGGGCCAAATGTGACCCCAGAATCACCATTTGAACAGGCTTGGTAGAGGACCATAAGCTTATAGTAGATGCACAATATTAAACATCTGGCTCTTGCAGTTTCAGAGAAGAAGATTTTTTAAGTATTTTTCTATACAAGTCTATGTAAAACATGTGACCCCTTGGGCGGGGCCAAATGTACCAAATGGACCCCAGGGTCACAATTTGAACAAACTTGGTAGAGGACCAGAAGCTTATAGCAAATGCAAAATATTAAACCTCTGGCTCTTGCAGTTTCAGAGAAGAAGAATTTTTAATTTTTTCCCTATACAATTCTATATAAAACATGTGACACATGGGTGGGGGTGCAAATGTGACCCCAGGGTCATCATTTGAACAAACTTGGTAAAGGACCATAAGCTTATAGGAAATATTAAACCTCTGACTCTTGTAGTTTCAGAGAAGATTTTTGATTTTTTCCCCTATACATGGTGGGAAATCAAGGGCACCATAACGCTATTGTTATGCGTTAAAATTGTCACCGTGCATTTTCCGTTACGGTGCCCAGCGCAGAAATTGTCGTCAAATGGTTAGTGTGAAATTGTTTTTTTTTTATCAAGACGTTTTATGTCTAATTCCCCAAAATCGGGAAATGTCATTCCGGACAAAGTTGTCCAATCTTTATTTTGAAAGCAAAATAATTGAAAAAATGCCAATATCTAATCGTGTAGAACGTTTGGACTTTGCAAGAGTTCATTGTTGATTTGTCAAAATCAGAATTTTGTGATCATTCTTCATGCATATAATATTCATTTTTTTGTACCAGAGCATCCGTCTGTCCATTACACAGTTGTATGAAGGTCAAATATTAGCGTAAACCTGCAGATCGTTGAAGAATGGTCACAAAATCCTGATTTTGACAAATCAACAATGAACTCTTGCAAAGTCCAAACGCTCTACACGATTAGATTTTGGCATTTTTTCAATTATTTTGCTTTCAAAATAAAGGTTGGACATATTTGTCCGGAATGACATTCCCCTATTTTGGAGAATTGGACATAAAACGTCTTGATAAAAAAAAAACTATTTCACACTCACCTGTTGACGACAATTTCTACGCTGGGCACCGTAACGGAAAATGCACGTTGACACTTTTAACGCATAACAATAGCGTTATGGTGCCATTGATTCCCCACCGTGATATATGTCTATGTAAATCTGTGACCCCCGGGGCAGGGCCAAATTTGCCCCCAGGGTCACCATTTGAACAAAGTAGAGGACCATAAGCTGATGCTACAAGTAATACATGAGAGCTCTATGCCTTGTGGTTTCAGAGAAGAAGATTTTTTAAAGTTTTTTTCCTATATGTCTATGAAAAACATGCAAAATCTCAATATACAAACTTTGGACCTCTGGGGCACGGCCATTTTTGACTCCGGGAACTTCATTTGAACAAACTTGCTAGTCTAGGCATTGGCGATCATTTTAAAAGAAAAACTGTCGAAATCTGTCGAGCGGTTCTTGGGAATAAGATTTATTAAGGTTTCGATCATATATGGTAATGGTGGCCATCTTGGATGTCGCGCTCACCTAATTTTAACAAATCTGAAATGCATTCATCTAAGGATCATCCCTGTGAAGTTTGGTCAAAATTGGCCAAGCAGTTTCCGACGAGAAGTCGTTTGAAGCAAAAGTTAACGACGGCGGAAGACGGACGAAGAGTGATCCCAATAGATCACCTTGAGCCTTCGGCTCAGGTGATCTAATAAAGGTCAAGGTCACACTGAAGGTCATTATATTGGTTAAATACTCTTTTTTTTCACGAAAACTAAGGCCACTTTGTCAAGGTCATTTATCTGATTCCAAAAAACCTTGTCATACTGACAAAGCGCTGATGGGTGACACACGTGTTTTGCGGAACACCCGTCTTGATATTATTGTTTCCTGTTTGTATTTTTTGCTTTTGTAAAGTTTGTATATAAAGATTTTGCATGTTTTACATAGACTAATTTAGGCAAAACTTTAAAAAAAATCTTCTGAAACCACAAGACACAGAGCCATTTAGCTTGTAGAGCGTCCACAGGCCCTCTTGTTCTTTATTATTAGTAATGATCCCTAACCCCTGGACTATCAAGTTTGCTCATTTGAAGTCCCCAGAGTCCAAAGTTTGTATATAGAGATTTTGCATGTTTTTACATAGACTTACATAAGGAAAGACTTAAAACATCTTCAGTAAGCATTTGCGAGTGGACAATCTTTTCATCATTATGAAGATCCTCAGGTGATCGATTCAGGCCCTCTTGTTTAAATTTTGTTTTCACTCAATAACTTTAGTTACTGAAACTAAAATGTAAAACATCTTGCATACACTTTTCAAAATGACTCATCTTTTACACTGTGAAATTCACAGCTTTAACACCAACAGGTGTTTCCATTGTTTGAATGGCGAGTTGTCCGTCATCCATCCGTTAACTTTTGCCTCATAAACACGATAGGCCCTTCTTTTTTTATCCGATCTTTTTCAAACTTTACCAGCTTGTTGATATGTAAATAAAAGCTTGAACGAGTTAAAATAACAGCCAGATCGGACCAGTAACACCTGAGATATGGCCCTTGATTTTGAAAAACTGGATGTATTATGGTATGGGGGTCATCCGTCCATACGTCCGTCCGTAAACATTCGCATTTCGCATGATAACTGCAAAAGTGTGAGACCCACCTTCATGAAACTTCAAAGGTACATTGCCTCAGGTGAGAGAACGATCCCTATTGATTTTGGGTCAGTAGGTCAAAGGTCAAGATCACAGTGACCTTATATGGAAATATGCATTCCAGATCATAACTTCGAAACCATAACACTATGAAACTTTATAGATACATTGCCCTAGCTGAGAGGAGAATACCCGTTGTTTTGGAGGTCAGTTGGTCAAATGTCAAGGTCACAGTGACTTTATATGGAAATATGCATTCCGGATGATAACTTCGAAACCATAACACCTACACTCATGAAACATATGTACATTGTTTATGGGGCCAGTAGGTCAAAGGTCACAGGTATATGGTAATACACATTCCACAGAATAACTTCAAAACCGTAACACTTACACTTATAAAACTTCATAGATACATAGCCCTAGGTGAAAGGAGGAACCCTATTGTTTTTGGAGCCATTAGGTCAAAGGTCAAGGTCGCCATGATCTTTTATGGAAATAGGCATTCCATCTGGTAACTGGGGTTCATTCAGTCAAAGGTGAAGGTCACAGTGACACTGCCGTAGGTAAGAGGATGAAGACTGTTGTCTTTAGGGCTAGTAGGTCAAACGTCAAGGTCACAGTGACCTTATATGGAAATATACATTCCTGATGATAACTTCGAAACCATAACACCTACATGAAACTTCATAGGTACATTGCCGCAGGTGAGACGTGGAACCCTAGTCTAGCCTAGTTGTGCATATCGTTGCCTTGTTCCGGTTGAATGATTTTTGGCGGAGTTACGGCCCTTAAGTTAACGAAACTTTTAGGGATGATCAGTACCAGGCGTAGTTGCTCATGTCATTGCCGTGTCCCGGTTTAATGATTTTTGGCAGAGTTATGGCCCTTTAAAAGTTTTAATACACTAACTTTGTACAGACCAGTTCTTCTGAACCCCTGTCCGGATTTCAACGAAACTTGGCAGGGATGATCAGTCCAAAGCCTAGTTGCTCATGTCATCGCCATGTTCCTATTGCATGATTTTTGAGTTATGTTCCATTATACTTTATCCAGACTAGTTTTCCTGAACTCCTGGCTGGATTTCAATGAAACTTGGCAGGATTGATCAGTACCAAGACTAGTTGTGCATATTGTTGCTGTGTTCTGGTTGAACGATTTTTGTTGGATGTGTGGCTCTTTTAAAGGTTGCAATACATAAACTTTGTCCGGACTATTTCTCCAGATACCCTGGCCGGATTTCAACGAATCTTGGTGGGTATATCAGTACCAAGCCTAGTTGCGCATGTCATCGCTGTGTTCTAGTTGAATGAGTTTTGGCAGAGTTATGGCCTTTAAAAGGTTTTAATAACCTAATTATGTACAGTCTAGTTCTCCTGAACCCATGACTGGATGCCATTGAAACTTGACAGGGATAATCAAGCCTAGTACCAAGTCTAGTTGCGCAAATCATCGCCGTGCTCTGGTTGAATGATTTTTGATGGAGTTGTGACTCTTTAAAGGTTTTATTACACAAACTTTGTCCAGACTTGTTCTCCTGATCCTCTGGCCAGATTTCAGCAAAACTTGGTAGGGATGATCATTACCAAGCCTAGTTGCGCATATCATGGTCGTATTCCAGGTGAATGATTTGCGGCAGATTTATGGCCTTTTGCCATTGGGGGAGACATCTGTTTTCACTAAAAAACAACCTCTAGTTCTAATTTGGTATGGTTATTTAGGGACTTGAGGCACAACATAATTATATAAAATGAGTTTTGACCGCCTGATAAAGGGGCCCTCTACAGGGGTGCAGCTCCACATACCCTTTAAAATTTCATGTTTATGTGTGGTGTATTCTTAGTTAAGGACGTGTAAATCATCTATGCACAATAACTATTCGCATTTTTGGTTCCGTCTGCTGGGGCCCCCTAGGCGGTAATCGGGTAAAAAACCCACAAAATTTGCTCTCTTGTCCAAATGTGGATGCGTTTATAAAACAGGTTTCGTTACTGTAGCGTAAAGGACCCTCTACATGGGCACTTGCGGGACATATTAATGTATGTTTGACTGCCACTTTGCTCAATGCAGGGCAAAGGGTTTTGTCATATGTGCCACAACAACTGATATTCCCCAACCCAACCACAGACTCCATAAAACCAGTAGAGCGATACAGGCCCTCTTGAGCCTCTTGTTTGGGCAATTTATTTAGTTAGGAATAAGATATTGGAACGAAACTTGCAGTGTATGTAGCTTATATGGAAAGAAACTTAGGGGATGTCACTGGGGTCAAGGTTAAGATCACCGTTACTAAAATCGATGGTTTTCGGACAATAACTTTAATTACGAAAGAGATATTGAAATGGAACTTGCTGTGTAGGTAGCTTATATGGAAAGGAAGCTTGGGATTACATTTGATGGCACTGAGGTCAAGGTCAAAGTCACTGTAACTAAAAATTGAGCAGGTTCTTTGGTTGGGAATAAGATATTAGAACGAAACTTGCTGTTTATGTAGCTTATATGGAAAGGAAGCTTGGGATTGCATTTGATGTCACTGGAGTCAAGGTCACTGTTACTAAAAACAGAAAAATGGTTTATGGCAATAACTTCAGTTAGGAATGAGATATTGGAACGAAATTGCTGTGAAAGTGGCTTATTATTCCCCCGAAATAGTTTTTTTAAGAGGGGAGCATATAGTTGCCATCATGTCCGTCCGTATGTATGTCCGTTCTGTCGCGCTTTCTTGTCCGCTGAACTTCTCCTTCGTTTTTCATCTGATTTTCATGAAACTTCACGGGAAGTATCTGTTTGATGTCTAGTAGCGCATATGGTAAGGAGGTTCCGGTTTAATGATTTTTGGCGGAGTTACTGAAATTCGAAGTTTTTCGATTCTAAAGCTCATCCGTTCAACTCCTACATTTTTCATCCGATTTTCATGAAACCTCATAGGAAGTATCAGCATGATATCTAGTAACGCATATTGTCAGGCCATAAATATACAATAACAAAACTAGCACAGTGCAATGCGCATGTTAAGATTTAATAGTCTTACATGTCAAACATGTGCTATATCTGTTACCTATAACATTAAAGGTGTTTTGTAATTTTGTAATGGCCATTTGTTTCAGCGGAAGTACGTAATCGACCTGACTGCTATTGGGGCAGCAAATGTAGAACTCAGAAAAACAAACCAAACCATGCTAGGTAAGTGTTCATTAACAACAAACCGCAAATTGTTAGGTGGACATGTTTTCATTTACACCACACCACACAATGCTAGGTATGTGTTCATTTACACCACATCACAAAATGCTAAGTAAGTATGTGTTCATTTACACCACATCACACAATTCTAGGGAAGTACATGTTCATTTACACCTCTCTACGCAATGCTAAGTGGGTATGCCTTCATTTACATCACTCTACACAATGCTAGGTGAGTATGTGTTCATTTACACCACATCACACGCTTCTAGGGAAGTATGTATTCATTTACACCACACTGCACAATGCTAAGTGGATATGTATTCATTTACATCAAACCACACAATGCTAGGTGGGTATGTGTTCATTTACATCACACCACACAATGCTAGGTGGGTATGTGTTCATGTACATCACACCACACAATGCTAGGTGGGTATGTGTTCATTTACATCAAACCACACAATGCTAGGTGGGTATGTGTTCATGTACATCAAACCACACAATGCTAGGTTAGTATGTGTTCATTTACATCAAACCACACAATGCTAGGTGGGTATGTGTTCATGTACATCACACCACACAATGCTAGGTGGGTATGTGTTCATGTACATCACACCACACAATGCTAGGTGAGCATGTATTCATTTACACAACATCAACCAATGCTAGGGGAGTATGTGTTCATTTACAACTTACCACACAATGCTAAGGAAGTATGTGGTCATGTAAACCTTACCATGCACTGCTAGGGGAGTATGTGTTCATGTACACCTTACCATGCACTGCTAGGGAGTATGTGGCCATGTACACCTTACCATGCACTGCTAGGGGAGTATGTGGTCATGTATTCCTTACCATGCACTGCTAGGGGAGTATGTGGTCATGTACACCTTACCATACACTGCTAGGGAGTATGTGGTCATGTACACCTTACCATGCACTGTTAGGGGAGTATGTGGTCATGTATACCTTACCATGTACTGCTAGGGGAGTATGTGGCCATGTACACCTTTGCATGCACTGCTAGGGGAGTATGTGGCCAGGTACACTTGACCCTGTACTGCTAGGGGAGTATGTGGTCATGTGCACCACACCAAACAATGCAATGGGAGTATGTGGTCATTTACACGACACCATGCAATGCTACGTGTGTGCTCATTTACACCTTACCACACAATGCTAGGGGAGTATGTGTATTTTACCACTAACCACACAATGCTAGGGAGTATGTGTTTATTTACACCACACCACTCAATGCAAGGAATATGTGTTCATTTACAACAAAGCACACAATGCTAGGGAGTATGAGTTCATTTACACCACACCACACAATTCTAGGGAGTATGAGTTCATTTACCCCACACCACACAATTCTAGGGAGTATGAGTTCATTTACACCACACCACACAATGCTAGGGAGTATGTGTTCATTCACACCACAGTGACACAATTCTAGTGAGTATGTGTTCATTCACACCACAGTGACACAATGCTAGGGAGTATGTGTTCATTTACACCACAGTGACACAATTCTAGGGAGTATGTGTTCATTTACACCACAGTGACACAATGCTAGGGAGTATGTGTTCATTTACACCACAGTGACACAATGCTAGGGAGTATGTGTTCATTTACACCACAGTGACACAATGCTAGGGAGTATGTGTTCATTCACACCACAGTGACACAATTCTAGGGAGTATGTGTTCATTTACACCACACGACACAATTATAGGGAGTATGTGTTCATTTACAACAAAGCACACAATGCTAGGGAGTATGTGTTCATTTACACCACAGTGACACAATGCTAGGGAGTATGTGTTCATTCACACCACAGTGACACAATTCTAGGGAGTATGTGTTCATTTACACCACACCACACAATTCTAGGGAGTATGTGTTCATTTACAACAAAGCACACAATGCTAGGGAGTATGAGTTCATTTACACCACACCACACAATTCTAGGGAGTATGTGTTCATTTACAACAAAGCACACAATGCTAGGGAGTATGTGTTCATTTACACCACAGTGACACAATGCTAGGGAGTATGAGTTCATTTACAACAAAGCACACAATGCTAGGGAGTATGTGTTCATTTACACCACACCACACAATTCTAGGGAGTATGAGTTCATTTACACCACACCACACAATGCTAGGGAGTATGTGTTCATTCACACCACAGTGACACAATTCTAGTGAGTATGTGTTCATTCACACCACAGTGACACAATGCTAGGGAGTATGTGTTCATTTACACCACACCACACAATTCTAGGGAGTATGTGTTCATTTACAACAAAGCACACAATGCTAGGGAGTATGTGTTCATTTACACCACACCACACAATTCTAGGGAGTATGAGTTCATTTACACCACACCACACAATGCTAGGGAGTATGTGTTCATTCACACCACAGTGACACAATTCTAGTGAGTATGTGTTCATTCACACCACAGTGACACAATGCTAGGGAGTATGTGTTCATTTACACCACACCACACAATTCTAGGGAGTATGTGTTCATTTACAACAAAGCACACAATGCTAGGGAGTATGAGTTCATTTACACCACACCACACAATTCTAGGGAGTATGTGTTCATTTACAACAAAGCACACAATGCTAGGGAGTATGAGTTCATTTACACCACACCACACAATTCTAGGGAGTATGTGTTCATTTACAACAAAGCACACAATGCTAGGGAGTATGAGTTCATTTACACCACACCACACAATTCTAGGGAGTATGTGTTCATTTACAACAAAGCACACAATGCTAGGGAGTATGAGTTCATTTACACCACACCACACAATTCTAGGGAGTATGTGTTCATTTACAACAAAGCACACAATGCTAGGGAGTATGAGTTCATTTACACCACACCACACAATTCTAGGGAGTATGTGTTCATTTACAACAAAGCACACAATGCTAGGGAGTATGAGTTCATTTACACCACACTACACAATTCTAGGGAGTATGTGTTCATTTACAACAAAGCACACAATGCTAGGGAGTATGAGTTCATTTACACCACACCACACAATTCTAGGGAGTATGTGTTCATTAACAACAAAGCACACAATGCTAGGGAGTATGAGTTCATTTACACCACACCACACAATTCTAGTGAGTATGTGTTCATTCACACGACAGTGACACAATTCTAGGGAGTATGAGTTCATTTACACCACACCACACAATTCTAGGGAGTATGTGTTTATTTACACCACACCACACAATTCTAGGGAGTATGAGTTCATTTACACCACACCACACAATTCTAGGGAGTATGTGTTCATTTACACCAAACCACACAATGCTAGGGAGTATGTGTTCATTCACACCACAGTGACACAATTCTAGGGAGTATGAGTTCATTTACACCACACCACACAATTCTAGGGAGTATGTGTTCATTTACAACAAAGCACACAATGCTAGGGAGTATGTGATCATTTACACCAAACCACAAAATTCTAGGGAGTATGTGTTCATTTACACCAAACCACACAATTCTAGGGAGTATGTATTCATTTACAACAAAGCACACAATGCTAGGGAGTATGAGTTCATTTACACCACACCACACAATTCTAGGGAGTATGTATTCATTTACAACAAACCACACAATGCTAGGGAGTATGTGTTCGTTCACACCACAGTGACACAATTCTAGGGAGTATGAGTTCATTTACACCACACCACACAATTCTAGGGAGTATGTGTTCATTTACAACAAACCACACAATTCTAGGGAGTATGTATTCATTTACAACAAAGCACACAATGCTAGGGAGTATGTGTTCATTTACACCAAACCACACAATTCTAGGGAGTATGTATTCATTTACAACAAAGCACACAATGCTAGGGAGTATGTGTTCATTTACACCAAACCACACAATTCTAGGGAGTATGTATTCATTTACAACAAAGCACACAATGCTAGGGAGTATGTGTTCATTCACACCACAGTGACACAATTCTAGGGAGTATGAGTTCATTTACACCACACCACACAATTCTAGGGAGTATGTGTTCATTTACAACAAAGCACACAATGCTAGGGAGTATGTGTTCATTCACACCACAGTGACACAATGCTAGGGAGTATGAGTTCATTTACACCACACCACACAATTCTAGGGAGTATGTGTTCATTTACAACAAAGCACACAATGCTAGGGAGTATGTGTTCATTCACACCACAGTGACACAATTCTAGGGAGTATGAGTTCATTTACACCACACCACACAATTCTAGGGAGTATGTATTCATTTACAACAAAGCACACAATGCTAGGGAGTATGTGTTCATTCACACCACAGTGACACAATTCTAGGGAGTATGAGTTCATTTACACCACACCACACAATTCTAGGGAGTATGTGTTCATTCACACCACAGTGACACAATTCTAGGGAGTATGAGTTCATTTACACCACACCATACAATGCTAGGGAGTATGTGTTCATTCACACCACAGTGACACAATGCTAGGGAGTATGAGTTCATTTACACCACACCACACAATTCTAGGGAGTATGTGTTCATTTACAACAAAGCACACAATGCTAGGGAGTATGTGTTCATTCACACCACAGTGACACAATTCTAGGGAGTATGAGTTCATTTACACCACACCACACAATTCTAGGGAGTATGTGTTCATTTACAACAAAGCACACAATGCTAGGGAGTATGTGTTCATTCACACCACAGTGACACAATGCTAGGGAGTATGTGTTCATTTACACCACACCACACAATTCTAGGGAGTATGTGTTCATTTACAACAAAGCACACAATGCTAGGGAGTATGTGTTCATTCACACCACAGTGACACAATGCTAGGGAGTATGAGTTCATTTACACCACACCACAAAATTATAGGGAGTATGTGTTCATGTACAACAAACCACACAATGCTAGGGAGTATGTGTTCATTCACACCACAGTGACACAATTCAAGGGAGTATGAGTTCATTTACACCACACCACACAATTCTAGGGAGTATGTGTTCATTCACACCACAGTGACACAATGCTAGGGAGTATGTGTTCATTTACACCAAACCACACAATGCTAGTGAGTATGTGTTATTTACACCTTATCACACAATGCTAAGGGAGTATGTTCATTTAAACCACACAACACAATGCCAGGTGGGGTAGGTGTTCATTCACACCCCACCACACAATGATAGGTGTGTGCTCATTTACACCTTACCACACAATACCAAGAGAGCAGGTTTTCATTAACACCACACACTGCTAGGGGAGAATGTGTTCATTTACACCACACCACACAGTGCTAGGTATATTTTCATATACCCCACACCTCACCACACAATGCTAGGGGAATATGTGTTCATTTACACCACATTACACAATGCTAGGGAGTGTGTTCATTTACACAACACCAGACACTGCTAGGGGATTATGTGTTCTTTTACACTTTACCACACAATGTTTACATTTACACCACCACACATTGCTAGGGGAGTATGTGTTCATTTACTCCATACCACACAAGTCTAGGGAAGTATGTGTTCATTTGCACCTTACCACACAATGCCATGGGAGTATGAGTTCATTTACACCACATCACAAAATGCTAGGCATTTACACCACACCACACACTGCTAGGAGATTATGTGTTCATTTACACCACATCACAAAATGCTAGGCATTTACACCACACCACACAATGCTAGAAGCATATGTGTTCATTTACACCACAGCACACAATGATAGGGGAGTATGTGTCTTTAACCACTGACCACACAATACTAGGGAGTATGTGTCTTTTACCATTAACCACACAATGCTAGGGGAGTATGTGTCTTTTACCACTAACCACACAATGATAGGGGAGTATGTGTCTTTAACCACTGACCACACAATACTAGGGAGTATGTGTCTTTTACCATTAACCAAACAATTATAGGGAAGTATGTCTTCATTTACACCACACCACACCACACAATGCTAGGGGTATATGTGTTCATTTACACCACACCCCACAATGCTAGGGACATATACTCGTACTGGAAGACCAATAATTTCTATCACCAGAGATAAGATAGCTGCTGTAAGGACATTAGTTGAAGAAGATGGTAGATATACAGTTTCTGAGAAGTAATTTTGTTGGCATTTCAACAGGGAGTGTTCAGTACACTTTAACCCACTGTTCGAAGTTAAAGAAGATTTGTGCGCTGTGGGTCCCCCATCTTTTGACTTCAGAGAAAAAGGCAATCGGCTCAAATGTGCCAGGAAACTTCTAAAAATTTACAGAAATTGTGATGAGCGAGTACTTTCTGACTTGCTAACTGGAGATGAGAACTGGGTGTACTTCTTCGAGCCACAAAGAAGGGCTGACAATAAGCAGTGAAGGGGAAAAGGTCAAGGATGTCCTGTGGTCGCAAAAAGACTTAAAAGCGCCAAAAAGGTTTTATACAGCATATTCTTTAATTCAAGTGGTTCTGTGGTACAATTGGCATCTCCAAGTGACAAGACAGTTACAGGTAGATTCTACAAGAATATTGCACTTTAGAAAGTAAAGAAATTCTACCAAATAAGGCATCCGAGCAGAGGTTTGCGGGGAGTACATCTGTTGCATGACAAGGCGTCGTCCCACAGAAGCCATGAAGTTCTAGACTTTTTGCACCAAGAGAGAGTCGACGTGTTAGAGCATCCAGCTTATTCTCCGGATTTAAGTCCATGTGACTTCTTTCTGTTTCCCAGATTGAAGAAAATGTTATCTGGTCGAAAATATAACTCCAGAAGTGCACTTGGTAGTGCCATTTATTAGTCTTAAAGGGGAGACTACTTCGAAGCATTTAGATCATGGATCTCCCAATTAAAAAGGTGTATTTCTGTCAAGGTGGAATACTTTGAGGGGTTGCAATAAATTGAAGTTATAAGAAATCAGGTTATATTTTTTCTATTTACCCTGTGACAGAACTTTTTGAATGACCCTCGTATGCAATACATTGACATTATACGCAGTTCACATCTCAATATAGGCAGTGACTTTATTATTATATGCAGTGCATTTTCCCTTATATACAGTTCATGTGTCTTATATCCCCGCTTTCACAAAGTGAAGTTATATGCCTGCTTTCACAAAGTGAAGTGGAGGCTATATAGGAATCAAGTTGTCCGTAACATCCCGTCACTTCGCGTAACACATGTTTGTCTTGTCGCGTAACTCATGTTTGTCGTGTCACGCCCCGTCACTTAACATATTTTTGACTCGCCTTTTGAAAAAACGCGAGACATAGCCGCCGCTGATGTTGGCAGGCTCGACGCATCAACATATTGTATAATAATTTTCTTGTCGATGGCAGTAGAATGTTTAAATTTCATATATAACCTTCTGGTCATTGTCTTTCCTAATGCCAATAACTTCCAGCCCTCCAACTGACCATGGGACTGAGTCATTTTGACTTAAATAAAAGTACCGTCAGTATTTTGCGTTATAATTTGCGTGACGGTACATGTATTTAAGTGGCATTGCCTCCGACCCATGGTCAGTTGGAGGGCTGGAAGTTATTGGCATTAGGAAAGACAGTGACAAAGAGGTTATATATGAAATTTGAACATTCTACTCCCTAGGACAAGAAAGTTATAATACAATATGTACCGTTGTTAAGATTTGGGTTAAGGTTTTTGTTAAGGTTTTGGTTAAGATTACGGTTAAGGTTTGCGTTAAATTCTTATAACTTTTTTGTTCTTTGGAGTAGAGTGTTCAAATTTCTTATATAAACTCCTTATCATTGTCCTTCTTATTCCAGTGATTTTCAACCTCCATCTTACCCTGTGTCAAGGTCAGTGGTCTCTTAAATACATGTACCGTCTCCAAAAAAAAGGTGTTAAAGTGCGTTAAATTTTTATAACTTTTTTTTCTTTGGAGCAGAGTGTTCAAATTTCATATATAACCTCCTTGTCATTGTCCTTTTTAATGCCAATAACTTCCAGCTCTCCAACTGACCATGGGTCGGAGTCAATGCCACTTAAATACATGTACCGTCTTCAAAAACTGTGTTAACATGTGCGTTAGATTATTTTACTTTTTTTGTCCTATAGGGAATTGTTCAAATTTCATATATAACATCGCTGGTCATTGTTCTTATTCCAATAACTTTCAGCCTCCAAATGACCCTGTGTCAAGGTCAATTGTCTCTTAAATACATATACCGTCTCCAAATTTCACAATACATGTAACATCTCCAAATTTCAAATTTGACTATGTTGAGCAATATAAAATTGTGGAGTACCAGATTTCATATCTAAACTCACTGCCACTGGACATTGTTCTTGGCCAGCCATAAACTATATTTCGCTTCTGTTTTAAATAAATACACATTTCAATCTCTGCACATTCCAATGTGAGTTTTATAAGGATTGACAGGAACATAATTACTTTGAACTTTATGTCGGCTACTGCAGATAGGTAATTTGATACTCCAGTAAAAGTTTATCACAGAAATGAAGATTAAACTGTCAAATATAATTACTATTGTATTGTACAGACCACCACATTCATTTGCAATAACTCTTTTCATATTAGTTTAAACTTATTTATTTTACATGGATTGTAAGAATCACTCTCAATGTCTTCCTAGGTAGAACCAGTACTAAGCAATGCATATAAAGTGTCTTGCTCAGGGACACAACACATGATTCTTTTTATATTAGTATGTGTTCGAAATGTAAATGAGTGTCCGTGCCTAAAATTTTAACATACTGACACAAATCCGAAAAAAAAACACTTTTTTTTTTAAGAGCACCTCACAAAATTGGAACTTTCTTGTTATGAGCTATTTTAAGAAAATTGGCACTTCAATGTTCAATTTTTTACCCTTTGAGGTAGCCCAATCCCAATATGGAGTATATGTTTCTGAGGTATTTTTGAAGCTGAATCTAAATTTGTCATGGTTTTGTTATAGCCAGTGTTAATTGCTATTGCAATGCCAGCAGCAACATCACATTAATTCGGCTGACATTTCTTGATAAAACATGATACCCATAGATTGAAATTTCATTTTGTGAAACAGTACAAGTTGACGAACTGGATAATTGCATCAGTTATATAGCAAGTCAAAATAACCTATATGTTGACAAATATTTAATACACAACAACCAAATTTAAGATCAATTTCAAGTTGTTGTTTTTAATATATTTATCTAAATCAAAAAGAATTTCTCTGTTTAAAGGGACACTGTAACTTTGAGATTATAAAGCACAATATACATACATAATTATGTTTACGACATTACACAACTACAATACTGAATATTCCAATGATATCTTCTTCAGACGGTATATGTATTTTAGTGGACTTTTCATTTTTCTATATCCAAAACGTGTAAAGATTCTGGAAATAAATATGTTACTAAACAAATAAAAAATCTTTCTACTGATTCATTAAAAGAATAAATGGTTAAGCGATAATTAATGTCAGAGCACATTAAGGAACCATATGAATAGTAAGAGTAGGGCATGTTTCCAGATTCCTGTGTATCCTTCCTCTCTCTCTGGGGTGTCTCTAAATATTTTAATTTATGGACAGTGTTCCTTCAATACTGATAAGTGGGAAACATTCATGATTGTTTACCATATTACTTCTAATACGAGCTTTCAAGGCTGTTTAACTCTGCCAAAATAAAAGTCAGAGTTATTGGTCATGGATAACGACGTTCCTTGTGGTAAGATGAAGATGTGTTAAGGAAAACAATGAATGCTAACCTACGGAATGCTGACAACAGTGTTGTGTTTGACCGCTTGAAACATGTATGATGGACATGTCACTTTAGGTGAGACACCATGTTGCGCGCAACTCTTGTTATTACTTGCATTCCTCAAACAGTTTCAGATGTGTTGTTTTCCATCTTCATTTACACATAACAACTGATGACCTTATGTCCCTCTACATCACCCATTGTTGATTGTCTAATTTATTAAAGAAGTATGGCCCTTTGTTTGACTTAGAATTTGAGCGGGGGTATTCATTACCTTCAGTGATAGTTCTAGTTATATGCAGATTGTTCGTCATTATATTCAGATCTCGGTGGTTCTAAAAGCGATTATATGCGGTTGATGTTTCAATATACACAATCGAAAATCAATTATGTGCAGTGGTTTAAACTTTATATTCAGTGGTACAAAGCGCTTTATGTTCGGTTCATTATACCCACATTTTTGAAGAAAAAAAAGGGTATTATTTAAATTGCCTCCGTTCGTCCGTCCGTCCATTACCACATCTCCTCCTAATCCACTGAACGGAATTCAACCAAACTTAGGGTTCACCATGATGATGGCGTTTGATGGCAGCAACATTTGTTTTTGGCTCCGAGCCCAGGGGCCCTCAGTGGGGGTCAAAAGATCAGTCAGTTTTATATGTGGTGCACGTGTCTTTGTTTTCAGTGATTATTTCGTTATGATGGTCGTGGTGAAAATTGTACGGAAATGTCCAATGATTTTTGGCGGAGGATGCCGGTCTTTGCCGAAAATGGCAGAATATGGGCATTATTGGGCTATTCCAGAAGATATCCAACTCCACCTCTGTAGAATGGTTTTTAATACCAAATAAAACACCAACCTGGACAATGTCTCTCCAACCACCCTGTGGAAAAACAACTGTGATTTGTTTCTGAATAAAACATTCATTTGACCCCTCCCCAGCCCCCACTGGACAACTAAAATAATCAAACTCCCCCACAAGGCGATTTCACTAACTATACGTACATGCAAAATAGCGGTTTAATCCGATAACAATTGACGGAGATATCCATTTTTTAGCTCTACTGATCAGAGATCAGCAGAGCTTATGCCGTGGTGTGGCGTCCGTCCGTCCGTCTGTCTGTCCGTAAACTTTTATTTGTAGCGACTTCACAGCTGAAACTACTGGATGGATATTCATGAAACTTTACAGAAATGTTGCCCATAAAGTCTAGTTGATCCTAGCAAAAATTCATGTTGATGTGAAATCCAAGATGGCCGCCAAAGCTAAAAATAGAGTTTTAAAATACAAGTTTGTAGCGACTTCTTCTTGAAAACTATAAGTGATATTGATATGGGACTTTTTCTAAAATGATCAACATGACATGATGTTGATCCTAGTCAAAAATCGTTTTGATTCAACGTTAAACATGGCTGCCAGCGGCCATCTTTGTTTACATAGAGTTATATAGTAAAAACTTGTAGCGACTACTTCTCTGAAACTACTTGGCGGATTGTCATGAAACTTTACAGGAATGTTGCTCTTAATGTCTAATTGATCCTAGAAAAATTTCAGGTCGGCCGGAAATTCAAGATGGCCGTCGCAGCTAAAAATAGATTTTTAAAAAATAAGTTTGTAGCGACTACTTCTTGAAAACTATAAGTGATATTGATATGGGACTTTTTCTAAAATGATCAGCATTACATGATGTTGATCCTAGTCAAAAATCGTTTTGATTCAACGTTAAACATGGCTGCCAGCGGCCATCTTTGTTTACCTTGAGTTATATAGTAAAAACTTGTAGCGACTACTCCTCTGAAACTACTTGGCGGATTGTCATGAAACTTTACAGGAATGTTGCTCTTGATGTCTAATTGATCCTATCAAAATTTCAGGTCGGCCGGAAATTCAAGATGGCCGTCACAGCTAAAAATAGATTTTTAAAAAATAAGTTTGTAGCGACTACTTCTTGAAAACTATAAGTGATATTGATATGGGACTTTTTCTAAAATGATCAGCATGACATGATGTAGATCCTTGTGGAAAATTATTTTGATTCGACGTTAAACATGGCTGCCAGTGGCCATCTTTGGTTACATAGAGTTATATAGTAAAAACT
The DNA here is from genome assembly GCA_037043455.1 of Cyrtodaria siliqua. NCBI lineage: Eukaryota > Metazoa > Mollusca > Bivalvia > Adapedonta > Hiatellidae > Cyrtodaria > Cyrtodaria siliqua. Next base: position 51,556 of record JAWPHD010002978.1, read on the forward strand.
TGTAGCGATTACTCCTCTGAAACTACTTGACGGATGTTCATGAAACTTCACAGGAATGTTGCTCTTGATGTCTAGTTGATCCTAGAAAAATTTCAGGTCGGCCGGAAATTCAAGATGGCCGCCACAGCTAAAAATAGATTTAAAATAAATAAGTTTGTAGCGACTACTTTTTCAAAACAATAAGAGATATTGATATGGGACTTTTTCTAAAATGATCAGTATGACATGATGTTGGTCCTTGTCGAAAATCGTTTTGATTTGACCTTAAACATGGCTGCTTTGTTTACATAGAGTTATATAATGAAAACTTGTAGCGACTACTTCTTTGAAACTACCTGACGGATTTTCATGAAACTTCACAGGAATGTTGCTCTTAATGTCTTATTGATCTTAGCAAAATTTCAGGTCGGCCGGAAATTCAAGATGGCCGCCACGGTTAAAAATAGATTTTCAAAAAACAAGTCTGTAGCGACTACTTCCTGAAATCAAAATCAATCAGTAGAGCTTCAAGGTCATTGACCTCTTGTTAATTATGCGCGTTTATGTGAGGAAGCTACCCAGCTGGCTTGCGGAACGTCGAGGGTTCTACCCAGGTGCCCGCCCGTGCACGAAAATTGCCCGGAGGGGCACCTGGGGTCTTCTTCCACCAATGGAAGCTGGAAATTCGCCATATGACCTTAGCTGTTGGTGCGACTATAAAATCCAATTCAATCAATAATTATGCGCGCTCCTGTATAGTGGCTATATTTCAATGCTATCATGAAAAGTGAAGAAAAAATTTAAATTAGGGCTTACATTAAGCCAGGTTGCTTTAAAAGTACCTGCAAAAGAGATTTATGCTGAACTATGCCGTGTACATGGCAGTTCTGCCGTGACATTGAGAACGGTCTTTCGTTGGGCATTTAAGACATTTAAAGGGGGTAAACTTAGCATTAAAGACCGTAACCATCCTGGCAGGCCTGTTGTTGCAGCAACAAAGGAGAACATTGATGCTGTGAAGGCCATGGTAGACGAAGATGGGCGGTATACAATTTCTAAGATAGCTAATAGTCTTGGCATCTCAGAAGGCACAACTCATCACATTTTGACCAACTGTTTGAAATTAAAAGGTCAAACGTTTAAAATGTGCTAAAAATCTTCTTGAAAAATATGAAAATTGTCATCCTAGAAAAATTTCTGAATTGCTCACTGGAGATGAAACGTGGGTGTACTATTTTGAGCCCCAGCGGAGGATAAACAATAAACAATGGTTGGGTTTGACAGGAACAAATAAGGCAAGACCGGTTATTGCAAAACAAACAAAAAGTGCTAAAAAGGTTTTGTTTGCAATTTTCTTTATTTCCAGTGGCCCTGTGGTACGAATTCCATGCAAACAGGGAAAAACCATCACAGCCAAATTTTACAAGGACAAAGTTCTCAAAGCAGTCAAAAATAATTACAAGAAAAAATGCCCAAGTAAAGTTTTGAATGGCATCCAGCCGAGTCATGACAATGCCTCAGCTCACAAAGCTAAAATTGTGCAGTCTTTCTTGGAGCAAGAAAAAGTGGTACAGCTTGAACACCCACCTTATTCTCCCGACCTTAAGTTAGTCCCTGTGACTTTTTCCTATTCCCTTTGCTGAAGAAAAACCTCTCTGGTAGACGCTGTGCTTCCAGAAGTGCCCTTGGTGCCGGAATAGTTCAGTATCTCAACAGTATACCAAGGGGAGACTACTTTGCTGCATTTACGTCATGGATAACGCGATTCCGAAAGTGTGTATCTGTTCAGGGGGAATACTTTGAAGGATTCTAATAAGAAGTTTTTTTATATTTCCAGTATCTGTTAGTTCCGAATACCAGTGACAGAATATATTGAACCCCACTCGTATCAAGAAATAAACATCATATTTTCAATGCGGCCTTCTGTACATAATTTAACAAACATTTAGTGATTTTTAACAAATAAACTAAAAATAAAAGTTAACATTCAATCTTCGACAAACACTCAATTATATTTGAATATAGAAGAAATCGTAATAGTCTTACATAATGTATATGTTCAAGCAAAATTTTTTATATATATTGACTTTAGTATCATTCCTATCAATGTGCATTTTGCAACAAACACTTTTTATAATTATATTTAAATGACTGGAAAGTAGAAAGAGAACGTATGTCGACCGGTATATTGTTCCAAACGTGTCGACCAAAGTCGCTAAATGTGTCTTTCATGTATTTATAGTTTGCGTTTTTTGGGTAACCAGATTATTTCGTGTAACTGATCGCAGATTATACCTAGTATTACATGAGAATGTCGAAAGTTGTGATATGTAATTAGGAGCTAGGTTATGTAATTAGGAGCTAGGTTGTTTATTGACTTATATGTCAAAACACCTGTATGATAATGACATCTGTTATGAAAAAAAAGCCACTGAAGTTCAATGAACATATCCTTAGAATTAGTTCGAAAGGGTTTGTTTAATATTATTCTAGAAGTTCTTTTCTGAATTTTATGTATTTTATCTTCTTTCTTTTTTGCTTTTACCCCACACAGTACAGCAATAATCAAATGTAGACATGATGTTGGCATTATAAAACATAATTTTCATATCATATGTTAAATATTAAGATATACGTTTCAATAAGACAATTTTAGAATTGAGTTTGGAACACATTTTGACTATTTGTACATTCCAAGACAAAGTTCTGTCAACATAAACTCCCAGAACCTTTTGAACTGCGACATTTTCTATATATAAACTATCAACAATATATCCACGTTTGAGCTTGTGATTTGTTCCTATGTCCATGCATTTAGTTTTCGCTGGATGTAATGACATATTTAAAATACACCACTTATTTATAATATTCAAACGATCTTGAAGACTATTTTATACATCCAAAATGTTATAATCAGATTCTTATACTGTAGTATCATCTGCATAAATATCTGTACTTCCAGAGGTAGATGCGAATGCAATGTCATTAATGTACAATAACAATAGAAATGGACCTAGTATTGATCCCTGAGGATCACCTGAAGTAACTTTAAGCATCTCGGATTTTGTTTACCTTTATCAATTGTTTTCTATTCGAAAGATATGAATCAAATAATAAACAAGTAAAATATCAAAATACCCACTGCCTTGTACGCTACCCCTTAGACTAATATTGTCTCTGACCAACCCACCCTGGACAACTAAAATATCAAAATATCCCCATACCCACTCCCCCCCTCCCCCCTATCCCCATACCCACTCCCCCCCCATCCCCACCCCTCCCCGGACACTAAAGTTTTTCTAAGGAGTGTGAGTAGCGTTAATCTTTTTTCTTTTTAAAATGTTATTTGTCCAGGAGGAAGGGTTGGCGGGGATAATGATGTTATAATGTTTTCATCAGAGCAGAGCACATAAAGGCATATGTAGTGAACATAAAGATCAATAATCATCATAAGACAGCCGTGGCATTCCATACGTGTTTTCATTTACACCTAACCACACAATACTAGTGGAATATGTTTTCAGTTACACCGCACTACACAATGCTAGAGGAATATGTTTTCATTTACACCACACTACACAATGCTAGGTGAGTATGTGTTCATTTACACCACACTACACAATGCTAGAGGAATATGTTTTCATTTACACCACACTACATAATGCTAGGTGGCTATGTGTTCATTTACACCACACTACACAATGCTAGAGGAATATGTTTTCATTTACACCACACTACATAATGCTAGAGGAATATGTTTTCATTTACACCACACTACACAATGCTAGAGGAATATGTTTTCATTTACACCACACTACACAATGCTAGAGGAATATGTTTTCATTTACACCACACTACACAATGCTAGAGGAATATGTTTTCATTTACACCACACTACACAATGCTAGAGGAATATGTTTTCATTTACACCACACTACATAATGCTAGGTGAGTATGTGTTCATTTACACCACACCACACAATGCTTGGTGGCTATGTGTTCATTTACACCACACTACACAATGCTAGGTGGTTATGTGTTCATTTACACCACACCACACAATGCTTGGTGGCTATGTGTTCATTTACACCACACTACACAATGCTAGGTGGCTATGTGTTCATTTACACCACACTACACAATGCTAGAGGAATATGTTTTCATTAACACCACACTACACAATGATAGGGGAATATGTTTTCAGTTACACCACACTGCACAATTCTACATGGGTTATGTGTTCATATCCAACAAACCACACCATGTGTTGTGCGGATGTGCTCATTTACAGAGTATGTTTTCATTTACAACCCACCACACAATTCGAGGTATGTGTTCATGTCCAATAAACCACACCATGCTTTGTGAGGTTGTATTCATATTCAACAAACATGTTGTCTTCATGTTATGGTTGAATGGTTTTTAGCAGAATTTTGGCCCTTCAAGGTTTTAAGACACTTTGTCTGGACTAGTTCTTCTGAATCTGGATGGATTTCAGCATAACAGCACAGGCTCTGTTGAAATGTAACACCTCTTTTCCAAAAAACAAGTATGAAGGATATTGTCAAGTGTAGTTTGGGTCTATTGGTCTACTTCAGTTATAGCACTAGCCACTAATAGTTATTATGTATATTTCTATTTCAGAAACTTCAACCATATTTGTGATCAAACAAGGCAGTTTTGACAATGGCAAGGTGAAGATTATTCTGAATAATTCTGTTTATATATATTGAACAAAATTCCTAATTACTCACTTTCGTATCTTAAATAGTTTTCTTAGATTACGTGTATTTCAGAATAGTTGTGTGATAAGTATTTTGTCTTGACTAATAGTTTATAAAATATTTATTTTTTGTTAGCTCAACTGATCAGAGATCAGCAGAGCTTATGCCGTGGTGCGGCGTCCGTCGTCCGTCCGTCCGTCTGTCCGTAAACTTTTTTGTAGCGACTACTCCTCTGAAACTACTGAATGGATTTTCATGAAACTTTACAGAAATGTTGCCCATGAAGTCTAGTTGATCCTAGCAAAAATTCATGTTGATGTGAAATCCAAGATGGCCACCAGATCTAAAAATAGGTTTTTAAAAAACCAGTTTGTAGCGACTACTTCTTGAAAACTATAAGTGATCTGGGACTTTTTCTAAAATGATCAGCATGACATGATGTCGGTCCTTGTCGAAAATCGTTTTGATTCGACGTTAAACATGGCTGCCAGCGGCCATCTTTGTTTACATAGAGTTATATAATGAAAACTTGTAGCGACTACTCCTCTGAAACTACTTGACGGATTTTCATGAAACTTCACAGGAATGTTGCTCTTGATGTCTAATTGATCCTAGCAAAATTTCAGGTCGGCCGGAAATTCAAGATGGCCGCCACGGCTAAAAATAATTTTTCAAAAAACAAGTCTGTAGCGACTACTTCCTGAAATCAAAATCAATCAGTAGAGCTTCAAGGTCATTGACCTCTTGTTTAAATTGTTACATCTTTTGAGAGTTACCGGTACCTTCCCGTTATATGAAAACATGAATTGTACTGATAAAACACATAAATGAATCAAAGTCCGCTTAAAGATATAAACTTCTTAAATTTGGTAGGACATAATATAAAAAAAAACATAAAATGTTCACCCATTCAATGCAGATGTAATTTCTTTTGCAAACGCATTGGTAGTGCTAATGGTAGTAAAACATGATGTCAAAATATTTTTATATTTTAGAATCGAAAGCTGCACTAATTCAAAGTTTTTAACAAAATCCTAGTACCCAGTTGTATAAATGCTTGAAAGTTTTAAAATGTGTTCATGCGATCAGAACAGACGATTTAAAATCGCTATTCATAATTTTCTAATGCAGAGATGTTGAGATTTTATCTCATTTTCTGTAGGTGATAAAATTTGTATTACTCGGTTTTTATCCTTCTATAGTAAAATAAAAATCTTTGGCAGAGTAAAAAGACAATAATTTTCAAGATTTGGATTTTGAAAGATACATATATTGAAACAATTTGCATGAATGTGCATGAAATATGCAGGGTTTTAAAAGAATCACACTGTAGATACCTTAATTTTAACAGTAAACTTGGTTGAACACCATGCAAGAATAAAGACCAAGTTTATCACCTACCTGAATGTATTGGTATGTCTTATTTCTGGTCACTGAAATTCCATCTTATGGAGTGATATTATTCCCCTGTCGATTTCCCGGTTACTTTCCGGTTAAAACCCGGTTGAAAAGGGATGGCAAATGTCAGTGTTTTTTTTATGCGTTTTGTGAATGCAGCCTGTGCCTGTGCCATTGTGAAAAATAGCGGCATTTTTCTCGAAATTGTGAAAATTGTGAAATATTATAACAAAAGAAAAAGAAACTTTTCTCACTTTTAATTTCACTGTTTAACATCCCTTGGTTTTAAGTTTTGTTTTTGGTAAATACAGACTACCCCTGCGAAAATCCAGTGGGAAATCCAAAGAATTCCATAGTATTTTATGCATTTCTAAGGATTTGTTTCTTTTAAATTGCATGGAATTCCAAGGATTAAAAGCTTGGAAAAACTTGGAAAAGCTTGGTGGTATTGGCCCAGAAATACCATGGAATTCCATGGAATTTCACTGCCAGACCTTTATAAAACATTAAATGGAACTGTCACAAGAATTCCATTGTATTCCATTGAATTCCATGGGGAGACATTATAATAAATTGACCCAAATATTCCATTGTATTCAATGAAATTCCATTGGTAGACAGTATATAAATATAAATGAAATCAAGCCAAGAAATCCATAGTATTCCATGGAATTCCAAGGGTATGCATATATGACTAAAATCAATGAAATTTCATGGAAATCCTTGCTAAGAAATGTCTGGAGAAGTATATGTGTTTTCCCCAAGAAATCATAATTCCAACAAAATGACCCTAAACAGATACAAATTCTTAAGCCCCCTATAAATATTTCTGATTGTTTTTTCTCCCTTTCTAGTAAAAAAATAATAAAAAATACAGTACATAAATTACACACATTCTCTGTTGGGGAAAACCCCCAACTTATTTAATACTAAAACCAAATGCCACAATAATTGTGTCGCAGCATGCGAAAACCAACAGCATGGTAATGAAAATCCCTATCTCAGGAATCGTAAGAGAGCGAAAAAAGCTTAGAATGTCCTCTTTCAAGTCAAACAATTTCAAAAAATAGTCCATGGCCTCTGACCATGGTAGTTCATGTTCTAGCTCTGACCATGTTCAACCATGGTCTCTGGTAGAGGTCAAACACCATGACATATCAAAGACATACATTTACACATATACTTTTTCATCCATTTACTACTCATACTATACATTTTGGATATAGACATTTTCATTTTATTTCAACAATAATATCAGTAAAATAAGTGTGCACAATTTCATCAAGATAATTTCTTAATGCATCATTTAAACATCATGGACTTCATTAATAAATATTAAATGAAATTAAGCAAAATCAATTAGATAACTAACTCAAATAAAACAGCTCACATTAAATACACTGTTGGCATTTTATGTTATGCAGTTAGGTTCAACATTTTCTAATATGAGCTTAGTGTCAAATTAGCATTATTTCATTTCTACATGTAGAAAATTGAAACTTATCTTACCTCACTTGTCAATTATTCCATGTTATGTTAGGTTTCACTTGTAACTATAACCTTCTAATTCAGTGTTTGACAACATATTCCAGATATATACATTAAATCCACACACAATTTGTGGGGAAACACAGAATTAATTAAGTTAAATGGACACTATTTAAGCCTTTTTTCATGCAAATCTTTTTTCCCACACAAAATTTCAAACTGAGCAAAATCTTCTCCCAAAATGCACTGCAATCCATTTCCTTAAATAACCAGATGTAAAATCTGTTATCTTATAACACCCATCTAGCAGTATTTACTTGCTTCTTGCAGCCCTAATAAACTTTCCAATCTGCCAGTGCTTGACCTAAGGTCAATTATGTCACCCTTTGACTTGGATGTGAATATATCACTTGTTCCACAAGTCTTTGATTTCAACAGAAACATCTGCACCATTCCTTAATCTAATTTATTCAATAGTTTTACAAAGAAAAGCTTGACTTTTCTTAAAGTTCTATCTTGACACAATAAATGTAAATTCCAAGCTTTTCCATGGTTTTTCACACATTAAGATTCACAAGTCCAAACTTTTCTCAGCAGAGGTATTTTAAACAATCAATTCCATTCAATTCCAAGCTTTTTCCAAGCAGGAAAACCTTGGATTTCGCTGGAATAAAAATCCAAGCTTTTCCATGATATTCTCACACAAAATCCTTGAAATGTCATGGAATTCCTAGGAATAATGGATCCAAGCTTTTTCTTACTTTTTCCTGTGAACAAAATGTTGCAGATCTATGGAATTCCATGGAAATTCCATGGAATTCTAAGGATTGCAAAAAAGCTTGGATTTATTTCTGCAGGGGTAGTTTTAACACCAGCGTATATTAAGACTAGTATCCCTACTGGTCTGTATTTACCCTAAAAAAAATAAAAAAATAATAATTTCAGATTGTGAATTTTTTGGATATATTTGTGAAAAAAGTATACTTTTTGGCATTGTGAATGGGGCCGAATAATGGCCCCAAATTAGGCATAAAAAAAACACTGAATGTGATGAGTGTGTTGATGTTTTTTGATGTTTTAATGATATATATATGCCTTATATATGTATTCATTTGTCCATAATCACAAAAAAAGATGTTGAGAAAAAAGAAAAAAGTAGTTTAAGTGTTGAATATTGGTATTTTTTCTCAATAATTTTCTCAATAATTTGACTGGTTTTGGCAATTCCCGGTTCAGTTTCACACATATTTAAAGGATAAAAATGCCTTAATAGTTCAGAATTTTTTGTTTTATTTCATAACGTATGGTACTATTAACATATTACAGTAATAAAGAAGGAAATTAATTATCAAATAGACGTTGTATTGCTTCATTTCCAACACCCGTATTTCGTGTAAGAAATTACAGGTGAAGCGTTATTTCTGCAATTCATGAGAAATACATTTTTAAAACCTTATTCCCCGTGATGTATTAATTATATTGTATTATTTTATTTTTACAGTGTGAAGGCTTAATTTTGTCCATTTAAATGTTAACGGGTATGAAACTGTATATATGTTTGAGCCTGCATAAACCTGAAACTGAAACTCTTATTGTAATTTCTAATAAAAGTATAATCGTAACAGTTGTAATATTATTAGTCTTATTCATTAGTACTTATCAATACTTATTATTCAAAAGTGTTACATGTTTGTTTCCCGATCATGGCTTTGATTAAGTGTACAACTGGTTCGATTATGAAATTAATCTTCCAACTTGAAAACTTGAAAAAATACAAAACGTTGTGTCGCGTCCCGTCTTGCATTATTTAACAAAATGGTTGCATGGTTGCATATTTGCTTTCTTTTTGGTATTTTGTGAAAACACATTATGAAAACCACATAAGGTTCCACTAATTACACAGACGTCATAAGGTTACTCTCCACTAATTTTTACACACGATTCCATTAGGTTTTTAAGTGTGTTCTGTTATTTAACAGAATATGGTTGCGTATGTTCTTTTTCACAATACTAATGTTAAGACCTCAAAAGGTTACAATCCACTAATTTACGTTGTGTCGTGTCCCATCTCGTCACGTCCCTTTGCATTATTTAACAAAAAATGATTGCATTGTTGCATATTTGCTTTTCCTTTTTGGTATTTTGTGAAAATGCATTATGAAAACCGCATAAGGTTACATTCCACTAACTATACAGACTTCATAAGGTCGCCACCAGCATAACCAACTGATCCCGCTTGATGTATTTTGCACAAACTAGACAAAAAAGGTCATTAAAAAGAAAGGAAGACCTGTGTCCATCTCATAAACCCAGGCGTCTTCTGATTACTCCACTAATTTTTACACACGATTCCTCTAAGTTTTAATTAGTTTTAAATTTCTTGTCCTGTTCTTTAACATACAATGGTTTCATATTTTCATTCTCTTTTTTTTTTTATGATGAGAAAATATATAATGAAAACCTCATAAAGGTACACACTACGAATGTTAAGAGCTCATAAGGTTAGACTCCAATAATTTTTACGTAAGACTCCACATAGTTATACCCCCGCCAAACAAGGTTTTGTGGGGCATAGTTATACCCCCGCCAAACAAGGTTTTGTGGGGGCATAGTTATACCCCCGCCAAGCAAGGTTTTGTGGGGGCATAGTTATACCCCCGCCAAACAAGGTTTTGTGGGGGCATAGTTATACCCCCGCCAAACAAGGTTTTGTGGGGGCATAGTTATACCCCCGCCAAACAAGGTTTTGTGGGGGCATAGTTATACCCCCGCCAAACAAGGTTTTGTGGGGGCATAGTTATACCCCCGCCAAACAAGGTTTTGTGGGGGCATAGTTATACCCCCGCCAAACAAGGTTTTGTGGGGGCATAGTTATACCCCCGCCAAACAAGGTTTTGTGGGGGCATAGTTATACCCCCGCCAAACAAGGTTTTGTGGGGGCATAGTTATACCCCCGCCAAACAAGGTTTCGTGGGGGCATAGTTATACCCCCGCCAAACAAGGTTTCGTGGGGGCTATATATATATATAATAATCACTTTCGAGTTATTTAGCAGGTAATGGTTGCATGGTTGCATATTTGCTTTTCCATTTTGGTATGATGTGAACATACTTGATGAAAACATATATGGTTGCACTCCACTAATTGTAAGACTTCATAAGGTTACACTCCACTAATTTTTAGCTCTACTGATCAAATATCAGCAGAGCTTATGCCGTGGTGCGGTGTCCGTCATCCGTCTGTCCGTAAAGTTTTGTTTGTAGCGACTACTCCTCTGAAACTAATAAATGGATTTTCATAAAACTTTACAGAAATGTTGCCCATGAAGTCCAGTTGATCCTAGAAAAAATTCATGTTGATGAATCCAAGGTGGCTGCAAAAGTTAAAAATAGATTTTTAAAAAAAATAGTTTGTAGCATGGATATATATGTATGTAGATCTATGTTTGTAGTGACTACTTCTTGAAAACTGTAAATGATATTGATATGGGACTTTTTCTAAAATGATCAGCATGACATGATGTTGGTCCTTGTCGAAAATTATTTTGATTCGACATTAAACATGGCTGCCAATGGCCATCTTTGTTTACATAGAGTTATATAAAAAAAACTTGTAGCGACTACTCCTCTGAAAGTACTTGACGGATTTTCATCAAGCTTCACAGGAATGTTGCTCTTGATGTCTAATTGATCCTAGCAAAATATCAGGTTGGCCAGAAATGCAAGTTAAAAAACATTTTTGTAGCGACTACTTCATGAAAACTATAAGTGATATTGATATGGGACTTTTTCTAAAATGATCAGCATGACATGATGTTGGTCCTTGTTGAAAATCATTTTGATTCGACATTAAACATTTGTTTGTTATATAGTAAAAACTTGTAGCGACTACTCCTCTGAAACTACTTTACGGATTTTCATGAAACTTCACAGGAATGTTGCTCTTGATATCTAGTTGGTCCTAGCAAAATTTCAGGATGGCCGAAAATTCAAGATGACTGCAAACGGCCATCTTTGTTTACATAGAGTTATGTAGTTAAAACTTGTAGCGACAACTCTGAAACTACTAGACAACGAATTTTCATGGAATTTCACAGGATGTTGCTCTTGATATGTTGTTGAACCTAGCAAAATTTCAGGTCGGCCAGAAATTCAAGATGGCCGCCACCAGCATAACCAACTGATCCCGCTTGATGTATTTTGCACTAACTAGACAAAACAGGTCATTAAAAAGAAAGGAAGCCCTGTGTCCATCTCATAAACCCAGGCGTCTTCTGGTTGCGTACTGAATTTATTTTGCTACTTCCCGGTGACTGATCGTGACTGTTCGCTTAGCTGTCAATACCCAGTGGATGTCAAGAGTGAGAAGGGGTTCCTTTGGTTGGGGGATCAAGGTAGGAAGCCCGAGATGGTCTGTGGTAGGAATGATCATACAATTTAATAGAATTTATTTTAAAAAAAAATATTTAGTCACAAATAATTATTTATCTTATTTTTTAACACACATTTAAACACTCATTTCAACGTCACAGTAAAAAAAGAAGATAATTGAGCATTTTTGGGTGGTGAAATTGTATAGAAATTGAATAGGTAAACTCATTTAAAAAAAGAAGTCGGCAACAAAAACAAATTAGACAACTACCGGTATTCAGAATGCGTGAGAACCTAGAACGTATGCGTGTGAGTGTGATTTAACACAAAAATGTGTGTCTCGCTCCCAATGGCCAATGCGTGAGACTTGACAGGTATGTATGAGTGGCGGTTCATGTCATAAGTCCCAAAAGTAACGCGTTACTCCCGATTTTCTAACACGTTAGAAATGAGATTTCCCCTATATATTCAACAGAAAAGTAATAAGAAGTTAACATTTTCTAATGCGTTAGACATAAAAAAGTAACGCGTTAGCTTTTACATGTTTAATCAATAGTAACTTGTTAATAATTTTTTGCATTCTAGGAGTAACGCGTGAGAAATATATCTGTAACGCGTTAGAGAAGAGCAAGTAACGCGTTATTTGTCAAATCCATAAACCAATGAAAACCAAGTTTACAAACACTGAAAAAAATTTGAGGGCATAATAAATTTTCAAGGGCATATAGTAATCGCACCATCCGTCCGGATTCTGTCTGTCTGTCATTCCGAAGTTTGTGTCCGGACCGTAACTTCACAACCCCTGCAGAGATTTTTAAATAACTTGGCACAAGTGATCACCATAACAAGACGATGTGTCGCGCGCAAAACCCAAGTCCGTACCTCAAAGGTCAAGGTCACACTTGCAGTTCAAAGGTCAAAAACAGGTACGCAATTTCGTGTCCGGACCGTAACGTCACAACCCCTGCAGGGATTTTTAAATAACTTGGCACAAGTGATCACCATAACAAGACGATGTGTCGCGCGCAAATCCCAGGTCTTCAAGGTCAAGGTCACAGTTGGAGGTCAAATTGTGTCCGGTCAATAACTCTGGCATTCATGGACGGATTTTCAAATAACTTGGCACAAGTGCTCACCACAACAAGACGATGTGTCGCGCACAAAATCCAGGTCTTTGGCCCCAAGGTCAAGGTCACATTTAGAGGTCAAAGGTCAAATCATGTCCAGTCAATAACTTTTGCATGCCTGGACGTATTTTCAAATAACTTGGCACAAGTGCTCACCACAACCAAATGAGGTGTCATGCACAAATCCAGGTCTATGATTCCAAGGTCAAGGTCATACTTAGAGGTCAAAGGACACTTCGGGGGCATTTATCACTTACAGTGATATTTCTTGTTTTTAGCTCTACTGCCGCTTATGCGATCACTTTTCGTCCGTCGTCCGTCTGTCTGTTAGCAATTTTATAAAATCGACATCTCCTCTGAAACCGCTTGAAGAATTTTGATGAACTTCATCACAATGTTACTTGGGAGGGCCCCTCTCAGATTTGTGTTTTTCGCGGGCGCCAGTCATCCAAGATGGCCAACATGGCTAAAACTAGGTCAAATTTAAGGAAATTTGAAACGACATCTCCTCCGAAACCACTTATTCCATTCTTGTGAAATATCATATACATGTTCCTTGGGTTGGCCTCTATCAAGTTTGTGTTTTTCGTTATCGTCAAATAATCAAAATGGCCGCCACGGCGACCCAAAGTTTACATAAGAGTTATATAGGAAAAGGTTAAAAATTACATCTCTGAAACCGCCTGAAAGATTTTGATGAAACTTAAGCACAATGATATTTGGGATAGTCCCTCTCAGATTTGTGTTTTTCGCAGCCGCCAGTCATCCAAGATGGCCGCCATGGCTAAAACTAGGTCAAATTTAAGGAAATTTTAAACGACATCTCCTCCGAAACCACTTATTCCATTCTACTGAAATATCATATACATGTTCCTTGGGTTGGCCTCTATTAAGTTTGTGTTTTTCGTTATCATCGATTAATCAAAATGGCCGCCACGGCGACCCAAAATTTACATAGAGTTACATAGGAAAAGGTTAAAAATTACATCTTCTCTGAAACCGCCTGAAAGATTTTGATGAAACTAAAGCACAATGATCTTTGGGTTAGTCCCCATTAGATTTGCGTTTTTGGGGCCTCCAGTCATCCATGATGGCCACCATGGCAGTAAACTTAGGTCAAATTTAAGGACATTTATCAAACGACATATTACCACTTATTCCATTCTAGTTAAATATCATATGCATGTTCCTGTTGTTGGCCTCTATCAAGTTTGTGTTTTTCGTTGTCGTCAAATATTCAAAATGGCCACCACGATAACCCAAATTTACATAGAGTTATATATAGGAAACATGTTTCTTGGCTTGGCCTCTATCATGTTTATGTTTTTGAACTTGGATTTTGAATTAAATTGTTACATTTTTTGAGAGTTACCGGTACCTTCCCTTTATATGAAAACATGAATTGTACTGATAAAACACATAAATGAATCGAAGTCCGCTTAAAGATATAAACTTCTTTAATTTGGTAGGACATAATATAAAAAAAAAAATTTTTTTTTCGCCCATTGCAGATGTAATTTCTTTTGCAAACGCATTGGTAGTGCTAATGGTGGTAAAACATGATGTCAAAATATTTAAGTATTAAATATTCAAAATAATTAGTCGTTCTTAATACCATTATTGTGTAGATCTGGTTTATGTGATTGTCCTTGGATTTCTGTATAGTCTTTGTATTGCCATTATTGTGAAGATCTGGTCTATGGCCTTGGATTTCTGTATAGCCTTTTTAAAATCTGACTAGTGGCTTTACACGAGAAAATTATTAATTTTTAGCTCTACTGATCAGAGATCAGCAGAGCTTATGCCGTGGTGCGGAGTCCGTCGTCCGTCTGTCCGTCCGTCTGTCCGTCCGTCTGTCCGTCCGTCCGTTAACTTTTATTTGTAGCGACTACTCCTCTGAAACTACTGGATGGATATTCATAAAACTTTACAGAAATGTTGCCCATGAAGTCTAGTTGATCTTAGCAAAAATTCATGTTGATGTGAAATCCAAGATGGCCGCCAAAGCTAAAAATAGATTTTTTAAATTCAAGTTTGTAGCGACTACTTCTTGAAAACTATAAGTGATATTGATATGGGACTTTTTCTAAAATGATCAGCATGACATGATGTTGATCCTAGTCAAAAATCGTTTTGATTCAACGTTAAACATGGCTGCCAGTGGCCATCTTTGTTTACATAGAGTTATATAGTAAAAACTTGTAGCGACTACTTCTCTGAAACTACTTGGCGGATTGTCATGAAACTTTACAGGAATGTTGCTCTTGATGTCTAATTGATCCTAGAAAAATTTCAGGTCGGCCGGAAATTCAAGATGGCCGTCACAGCTAAAAATAGATTTTTAAATAATAAGTTTGTAGCGACTACTTCTTGAAAACTATAAGTGATATTGATATGGGACTTTTTCTAAAATGATCAGCATGACATGATGTAGATCCTTGTGGAAAATTATTTTGATTCGACGTTAAACATGGCTGCCAGTGGCCATCTTTGGTTACATAGAGTTATATAGTAAAAACTTGAAGCGACTACTCCTCTGAAACTACTTGGCGGATTGTCATGAAACTTCACAGGAATGTTGCTCTTGATGTCTAATTGATCCTAGAAAAATTTCAGGTCGGCCGGAAATTCAAGATGGCCGTCACAGCTAAAATAGATTTTTAAAAAATAAGTTTGTAGAGACTACTTCTTGAAAACTATAAGTGATATTGATATGGGACTTTTTCTAAAATGATCAGCATGACATGATGTAGATCCTTGTGGAAAATTATTTTGATTCGACATTAAACATGGCTGCCAGTGGCCATCTTTGGTTACATAGAGTTATATAGTAAAAACTTGTGGCGACTACTCCTCTGAAACTACTTGACGGATGTTCATGAAACTTCACAGGAATGTTGCTCTTGATGTCTAGTTGATCCTAGAAAAATTTCAGGTCGGCCGGAAATTCAAGATGGCCGCCACAAATAGATTTAAAATAAATAAGTTTGTAGCGACTACTTTTTCAAAACAATAAGAGATATTGATATGGGACTTTTTCTAAAATGATCAGTATGACATGATGTTGGTCCTTGTCGAAAATCGTTTTGATTTGACGTTAAACATGGCTTCCGGCCATTTTTATTTACATAGAGTTATATAATGAAAACTTGTAGCGACTACTTCTCTGAAACTACTTGACGGATTTTCATGAAACTTCACAGGAATGTTGCTCTTAATGTCTTATTGATCTTAGCAAAATTTCAGGTCGGCCGAAAATTCAAGATGGCCGCCACGGTTAAAAATAGATTTTCAAAAAACAAGTCTGTAGCGACTACTTCCTGAAATCAAAATCAATCAGTAGAGCTTCAAGGTCATTGACCTCTTGTTTAAAAGTGTTTTCTATATAGCCATATAGGAAAATAGCCATATAGGAAAAATAAGCCTCGTCCCTGGCGGTCAAAGTTTTTAGTGAATCAACCCGGTTTGAACAATATTGGCAATTGGTTACCAAATCACCATTTCTATAAAATTACGTCGACATCTGGCAATTGGTTTTAGACGAGATGTTTAAAGTTTTCTATATTATTATAGCCATATATTGAAAGTACGCACCGCCCTAGCGGCGTTGTTCTTTGACGTATCGACTTGGAACAATCTTGGTAGAAGGTCGCTTCAGCATTATTATGTTTAGTAAGGATTTATAATAGACTTTTCTGGAATATAAAACTGCTGGACTATATACCTATTTCCTATATTTTCATTCTGTTGGCATGAAAACCCGAGTTCTGAGTTGATTGCCAGATTTTGAATAACATTGAGAGATAAGCACCCAGAAATCGCTCCTGTGAAGTGTTATGAAATTTCGCCAAGTGGTTTCAGAGATGTTGTTTAAATGTTTACGATGACGACGGAAGACAACAGCGACGGACGAAGTCTGACGACAGACAAAATAGTGATAACAAGGAAAAGATATAACGTAAACGTTATATATGTGGACAGTTCTATGCGAAGGATTTATTTGAAGAGGGTAGTTTTGCATATGCAATCCAAAGGTTACATTCCATATAAGCTACCTACCATAAAGTTGACCTTGACCCCAAATGCAATCCCAAACTTGATTTTCATATAAGCTACGTACACATAATTTTTCAGGCCAATATCATTCCTTACTAAAGTTATTGACCGGAACCCATTTTTAGCTCTACTGATCAGAGATCAGCAGAGCTTATGCCGTGGTGCGGCGTCCGTCGTCCGTCCGTCCGTCCGTCTGTCCGTAAACTTTTATTTGTAGCGACTTCACAGCTGAAACTACTGGATGGATATTCATGAAACTTTACAGAAATGTTGCCCATAAAGTCTAGTTGATCCTAGCAAAAATTCATGTTGATGTGAAATCCAAGATGGCCGCCAAAGCTAAAAATATAGTTTTAAAATACAAGTTTGTAGCGACTTCTTCTTGAAAACTATAAGTGATATTGATATGGGACTTTTTCTAAAATGATCAGCATGACATGATGTTGATCCTAGTCAAAAATCGTTTTGATTCAACGTTAAACATGGCTGCCAGCGGCCATCTTTGTTTACATAGAGTTATATATTAAAAACTTGTAGCGACTACTTCTCTGAAACTACTTGGCGGATTGTCATGAAACTTTACAGGAATGTTGCTCTTGATGTCTAATTGATCCTAGAAAAATTTCAGGTCGGCCGGAAATTCAAGATGGCCGTCACAGCTAAAATAGATTTTTAAAAAATAAGTTTGTAGAGACTACTTCTTGAAAACTATAAGTGATATTGATATGGGACTTTTTCTAAAATGATCAGCATGACATGATGTAGATCCTTGTGGAAAATTATTTTGATTCGACATTAAACATGGCTGCCAGTGGCCATCTTTGGTTACATAGAGTTATATAGTAAAAACTTGTGGCGACTACTCCTCTGAAACTACTTGACGGATGTTCATGAAACTTCACAGGAATGTTGCTCTTGATGTCTAGTTGATCCTAGAAAAATTTCAGGTCGGCCGGAAATTCAAGATGGCCGCCACAAATAGATTTAAAATAAATAAGTTTGTAGCGACTACTTTTTCAAAACAATAAGAGATATTGATATGGGACTTTTTCTAAAATGATCAGTATGACATGATGTTGGTCCTTGTCGAAAATCGTTTTGATTTGACGTTAAACATGGCTTCCGGCCATTTTTGTTTACATAGAGTTATATAATGAAAACTTGTAGCGACTACTTCTCTGAAACTACTTGACGGATTTTCATGAAACTTCACAGGAATGTTGCTCTTAATGTCTTATTGATCTTAGCAAAATTTCAGGTCGGCCGAAAATTCAAGATGGCCGCCACGGTTAAAAATAGATTTTCAAAAAACAAGTCTGTAGCGACTACTTCCTGAAATCAAAATCAATCAGTAGAGCTTCAAGGTCATTGACCTCTTGTTTAAAAGTGTTTTCTATATAGCCATATAGGAAAATAGCCATATAGGAAAAATAAGCCTCGTCCCTGGCGGTCAAAGTTTTTAGTGAATCAACCCGGTTTGACAATATTGGCAATTGGTTACCAAATCACCATTTCTATAAAATTACGTCGACATCTGGCAATTGGTTTTAGACGAGATGTTTAA
This sequence comes from Cyrtodaria siliqua, assembly GCA_037043455.1. NCBI lineage: Eukaryota > Metazoa > Mollusca > Bivalvia > Adapedonta > Hiatellidae > Cyrtodaria > Cyrtodaria siliqua. Next base: position 70,262 of record JAWPHD010002978.1, read on the forward strand.
AGTTTTCTATATTATTATAGCCATATATTGAAAGTACGCACCGCCCTAGCGGCGTTGTTCTTTGACGTATCGACTTGGAACAATCTTGGTAGAAGGTCGCTTCAGCATTATTATGTTTAGTAAGGATTTATAATAGACTTTTCTGGAATATAAAACTGCTGGACTATATACCTATTTCCTATATTTTCATTCTGTTGGCATGAAAACCCGAGTTCTGAGTTGATTGCCAGATTTTGAATAACATTGAGAGATAAGCACCCAGAAATCGCTCCTGTGAAGTGTTATGAAATTTCGCCAAGTGGTTTCAGAGATGTTGTTTAAATGTTTACGATGACGACGGAAGACAACAGCGACGGACGAAGTCTGACGACAGACAAAATAGTGATAACAAGGAAAAGATATAACGTAAACGTTATATATGTGGACAGTTCTATGCGAAGGATTTATTTGAAGAGGGTAGTTTTGCATATGCAATCCAAAGGTTACATTCCATATAAGCTACCTACCATAAAGTTGACCTTGACCCCAAATGCAATCCCAAACTTGATTTTCATATAAGCTACGTACACATAATTTTTCAGGCCAATATCATTCCTTACTAAAGTTATTGACCGGAACCCATTTTTAGCTCTACTGATCAGAGATCAGCAGAGCTTATGCCGTGGTGCGGCGTCCGTCGTCCGTCCGTCCGTCCGTCTGTCCGTCTGTCCGTAAACTTTTATTTGTAGCGACTTCACAGCTGAAACTACTGGATGGATATTCATGAAACTTTACAGAAATGTTGCCCATAAAGTCTAGTTGATCCTAGCAAAAATTCATGTTGATGTGAAATCCAAGATGGCCGCCAAAGCTAAAAATAGAGTTTTAAAATACAAGTTTGTAGCGACTTCTTCTTGAAAACTATAAGTGATATTGATATGGGACTTTTTCTAAAATGATCAGCATGACATGATGTTGATCCTAGTCAAAAATCGTTTTGATTCAACGTTAAACATGGCTGCCAGCGGCCATCTTTGTTTACATAGAGTTATATAGTAAAAACTTGTAGCGACTACTTCTCTGAAACTACTTGGCGGATTGTCATGAAACTTTACAGGAATGTTGCTCTTGATGTCTAATTGATCCTAGAAAAATTTCAGGTCGGCCGGAAATTCAAGATGGCCGTCACAGCTAAAAATAGATTTTTAAAAAATAAGTTTGTAGCGACTACTTTTTGAAAACTATAAGTGATATTGATATGGGACTTTTTCTAAAATGATCAGCATTACATGATGTTGATCCTAGTCAAAAATCGTTTTGATTCAACGTTAAACATGGCTGCCAGCGGCCATCTTTGTTTACATAGAGTTGTATAGTAAAAACTTGTAGCTACTACTCCTCTGAAACTACTTGGCGGATTGTCATGAATCTTTACAGGAATGTTGCTCTTGATGTCTAATTGATCCTATCAAAATTTCAGGTCGGCCGGAAATTCAAGATGGCCGTCACAGCTAAAAATAGATTTTTAAAAAATAAGTTTGTAGCGACTACTTCTTGAAAACTATAAGTGATATTGATATGGGACTTTTTCTAAAATGATCAGTATGACATGATGTAGATCCTTGTGGAAAATTATTTTGATTCGACGTTAAACATGGCTGCCAGTGGCCATCTTTGGTTACATAGAGTTATATAGTAAAAACTTGTAGCGACTACTCCTCTGAAACTACTTGACGGCTGTTCATGAAACTTCACAGGAATGTTGCTCTTGATGTCTAGTTGATCCTAGAAAAATTTCAGGTCGGCCGGAAATTCAAGATGGCCACCACAGCTAAAAATAGATTTAAAATAAATAAGTTTGTAGCGACTACTTCTTCAAAACAATAAGAGATATTGATATGGGACTTTTTCTAAAATGATCAGTATGACATGATGTTGGTCCTTGTCGAAAATCGTTTTGATTTGACCTTAAACATGGCTGCTTTGTTTACCTAGAGTTATATAATGAAAACTTGTAGCGACTACTTCTTTGAAACTACCTGACGGATTTTCATGGAACTTCACTGGAATGTTGCTCTTAATGTCTTATTGATCTTAGCAAAATTTCAGGTCGGCCGGAAATTCAAGATTGCCGCCACGGTTAAAAATAGATTTTCAAAAAACAAGTTTGTAGCGACTACTTCCTGAAATCAAAATCAATCAGTAGAGCTTCAAGGTCATTGACCTCTTGTTCTATGTTTAGTACACAGACATATTGACCAATGAAGTAACCAAAATATCACGTGGCATCTAACTTTTCCTTCTATCTCCTCTCTCAATTATTCACTGATTTTGATGAGAATACATTCAAACGATTCATAGTGAATAGCAAAATTGTAGTATAATAATTTATGTTTATTTTGAAAGTAAGAAATCGTATAAAATGATGTTTAAAGTTAAAAATGTCATCATTTTTCGCTTTTCTCTTAAAAGTCAAGGTTTTGACATAGTCAAATTTCCGTCAAACTCCTTTTTTGCTCTAAATGTAAGAGAAAGGAAAATACTATCATTGGAAAGAAAATTAAAATTGTGATGGTATTTGGCATGAATGAAACTTGTATCCATAAAACTCTTCATAATATGTGTGTTTAAAGTTCGAAAATAATTTGTGAAATTTTCGCACTGTGCCACGTGAAATTTAGATAATTTTCGTAGTGTCCAATCTATTTGTTATTAGGTCTGTGGTTTAGTAACAGTGACCTTTATGTTGATTCCACTGGGGAATGGCCTGACATACCATAGTATTCGTCTACTTAAGTGTAACGGAGCTTACTGACCATTAAAACCATAAGACGCTAGCTAGAACAACAAAAACATTATAATTTTTTTCATATATTGCATGGGTATTGCTGCCAATAAGCAATACATCCATTCACATGATAACAATTGAATTGAATGTTGTTTAACGGCTAATCAATACAGCCAGGGAGTACGTTATGTTATGTTATAACGTACTCCCTGACGTTATGTTATAACGTACTCCCTGATACAGCATAGGTCAATTACAGCCGCCCCAGAGAGAAGGGAAGGATACATAGGAATCCGGGAACCGTGCCCTACTCTTATAATGGAATAGATTCCTATGGTTCTTTAACGTTCTCAGAGGATAGACGATACACGGGACCGCCCGGTTTACGGCTCCAGTGTTCCTTTTTGGGGGGCCGAATATCGGCACCATTCACAAATGCAAAATAGTTATTAGTATGTTTCTTTCCCCAATTACATAGAAAAAATTCCCAAAGTTTTTTTTTAGTTTTTAAAACACATAAATATGACACACGCAGAAATTTCTAAATAGAATTATATTCCACTATAAAATTTCTCAGAATAGATCTAGTTTTTTCCCAATTTTGGCGTTTACGACTATATTTTTCCCAACTGGAGGGACTCCGCCCCCATTCCCATCCGACGGACGAGGCTAAGGGAAAGTGTCTTGCCCAAGACAGTGAAGTAAGAAGAGACTTCACTGCCCAAGAACACACGGAAAAAAACTCAGTCGCACCACAGAGGATTGAACCCGGGGACTCCGGTTACAAATCCTTCACGCTACCGACTGCGCCACGACTGTCTGATGCGCCCAATCTGCAATCAGATTCAACGCAAGTATGGATAATGCAGCAGTGTAATGTTTATATAGAAAACTATTTTTCCACTTGAAAAATCACCAGAAAACGTGGGGTCACAAGACATGTAAGAAAGTTCTTGTTTGTTTACTAAACAGGTCAAGGGTACAGCTGTTTTTATTGATCGACTGTTTTCATTGCTCACAAAGTGTAAGCATAGAGTCGAAATTTCGAAAATGTTCATCAGTGATCCAGTAAAACCTATTAATACGCTTCTTATACATATAACCACAAAATCGAAAAGAAATGGGCAGTTTCCCCCTACTTATAATGCCCATTTTCTTCGAAAAAGGAGGGATTACTTTTATTGTAGGAACTATACATTCGATACACCTAGGAGGTTTACATGTAATTGGTGGTGGTAAACCTTCAAGAAACCCGTAAACGTTCGGTAAACCTCGTCTATTTCCGTACACGATTTCCGGACCTTTTGTACCTACTACTATGAGGGACTTCGATCACTAACTATAGTTTAACTATGGTCGTTGATCTGCGCATGTCTAGTAAAGGAGTAATGCGAACTTACTCTAGTTAAACTATAGTTTTATGCGGCATAGAGTAAAACCTGGAATGTGTTTACTTTATCATATAAATATACGTCAGTCTAAAATTAACAACTAAAACTTGAAAAAAATACAGGCACATGAACAAATGTGTGATATATAGAGTCTAGTCTCAGCGAGTTGGTTACCAATTGAATACAGGCACATGAACAAATATGTAATAGTCTATATAGAGTCTAGTCTCAGCGAGTTGGTTACCAACTGACTTTCATACAACACCGAGATGGGCTAAGCCCATCGAGGTTTTTAAATAAGGCCATACCGAGTTTTTTCTATCTTTAGCGGGTCATCCTACATAGCACATCTAATGAAAACAAACATTTCTCCTCTGGTTGAAAGAGTCATCCTGCATAACAAATAAAAAATATACTGTAAATAAACATTTCTCCTCTGGCTGATGCAGTCATACTTCAAAACAAATATACTGAGAAAAACAACGTTGCTTTCTCGAAACCTACCTACCAGGCAAGAACAAAGAAACGAATAGTCGAAAGGAAAAAAACTACGATGGCCCATTTGGCTCACGTTTATTTCACTTCTATTTCTTGACTTCCGCATTCCGCATTCCCAATCCTCATTCCTAATTCCGTATTCCGCATTTAGAAGTAGGTAGTAAGATAATAATAATAATATAGTTTATAGGCATAAATGACCAGTCAAAATGATAAGAAAAAGAGCTATTGTTTATTGTTTGCTAGAGTTAGACCATAATAATCATAATAATAATAATAATAATATATGCGTGCATGTGCATGTATGCGTGTTGTGAAATCACAATGTTACTGTTAAAGATGCAATTACTTCTCACATTTTATATTTAATAATCATGTAATATAAAAGTGTATGAATATTGCCAATGACCACGATCGTTGTATTTTTATATAAACCACATATTTTAAATTAAATTCCCTATAAGCTGAGTATCCGTGCATCCTTTGTATAAATACACCATAAACGTATAACGTTATACTATTATACCCTATAAATATACACAAACTCCTACTCTTATACCCTATAAATATACACAAACTCCTACTCGAGTATCTGTTAATTGAATTGGGTTTTACGGCGCACCAACACATGAAAGGTTATATGGCGCCTAACAGGGATGAACATGCCAGGCTCATCCTCCATTTAAATTCAGATAAAATATGGAGAATGGGCCTCGAACCTTCTAATCTGCTGAACTGCAGAGTTTCTGCAAATTCTATAGTAAACACTCCATTTACGATGGAGCCACGTTTCCACGTTTGCATACGCGGTGTCATCATGAAAACATTGAATGAGCATGATATAAATGACAAAATGAACATGAAGGGGTTTCCTACCCCTCTGCCTCTAGCGGGATTTGCAGTGGTTGTATTCTACACCGGCAACCACATGTGCACGGGGAGAGTATCTGTTAATCCTTTGTATAAACATACTATAAACTTCAATATAAAATCTGAGATTTTCAAAAATACTCTTATTTAGTATTAGTGCAAATATGAAAAAAACAACATTATTATGGAATGCGGAATTCGGAATGTGGAATTCGGAATTCGGAATTCAGAAGTCAGGAAATATTTTATTGGTATGTGTGTGGGTGGTGAATACCACTAGCGGATCCAGGTCGGAGTATAAATTCAGAGTGGATCACTAGCGGATCCAGAGGGAAGGCCGTGTGAAGGGCCGGACTGAGATTTTATAAATTACATAAAATATTAAGGTTTGTAAAGTTTGGACCGACTCTGGACCTCCCCCTGGACACCCTCTAGATACACCATCCTGAAAAAAATGAAAAGAAACATGTGTTGTAGTTTTCTTGTTATTGTGAAAACTTATGCTCCCCCTCGAGGTAAAATCCTGGATCCGCGTATGAACTTTCGGATATAAGATTACAGTTTATTCGTACCAATTAGATTTTAAGAGAGCAGGCGCGTGACTAGGCTTACGCACCTATGCAAGTGCGTACAATTAGTTGTCAATGTCCGAAAAAATAAAAATCGAAAAAATGCGAAAAACGCAATAAAAACTGAAGAGGATGGGGTGGGAGGGGTGAGTTGTATTAAAGTTCCGTGTGCCGTACCTAATTTAATTGTGTCTTCTGATTTCAATGTGTACTAAAATAGCAGTCAAAATAAGCCGACTGCGCCCTTATATTTTATATTGAACTTTATAGTGTGCCAAGGATCAACAGATACTCAAATTGGAGCTTGTGTATATTTATGGCATATAATACTATATAGTGTATACGTTTACAAAGGATCAACAGGGATATTCCGATTTTATCACATAACTTACGGTGTGGGAGTGGAATAACACCATTTTATATTTTCGATATACTACTAGTTTTATAAGCATGCAAATAAGCGTAGTATGCGTTGTCACAAAAATATCGATAATGACTATGATCCAATTCCCACAGTTTATGTCGGTTTCGCGTGTCAAAACGACAGGCAAAATGCAATAAAAGTCGATATGTGTGTTATGATAAATAGAATCTAACATTCGTTCTTGTTCATTATTGAATTTATTAAACTCGTTAGCAAAAATGATATTATGCTCGGCAATAGCCTGGCATTATATCATTTTGCCAATTCGTTTAATAAATTCAATAATGAATGAGTACTCATGTAAGTAAAATCCTCTGTATATAGAATTTAATTTAAGGTTATGGATTTTATATTATAAAAAATACAACATTCGTGGTCACTGGCAATATTCAAACGTCTTTATATTACACTATTATTAAATATAAAATGTGAGAAGTAACTGCATCTTTAACACTGTCATTTCACAAAGCACATACATGCACGTGCACGCATACATTATTATTAATACTATTAATATTATCATTATTATTATTATTATTTTCATTATCATTATCATTACTATTATTGTGGTTGTGGTAGTAGTAGTAGTAGTAGTAGTAGTAGTAGTAGTAGTAGTAGTAGTATATATAGTAGAAGTAGTAGTAGTAGTAGTATTTTACTCGTACTACTTATTTACTACCTACTTATAAATGCGGAATTCGGAATCCGGAATGCGAAATTCGGAAGTGAAGAAATAGAAATGAAGTTAATGTGAGCCAAATGTACGAAGTTCCATTACAAGTCGATGCGCGATGGTACGATGGCGATGGCACGATGGTACAATGGCGATGGTACGATGACGCGTCATCGCCATCGTACCATCGCGTCATCGTACCATCGCGTTTAAAGTCGATGCACGATGGCGATGGTACGATGGCGATGACCATCGCGTCATCGCCATCGTACAATCGTCATCGTACCATCGCCATCGTACCATCGCGCATCGACTTGTAAAGGTCGATGCGCGATGGTACGATGGCCCTTACGGAACACCGTACAAATGGGCCATCGTAAAAAAACAGCTGTATTGTTCATCATTATTTGGACGTTTTTCAACCGACACCATATTCAAACAACAAAACAAGTTATAATGATACTCATGTAGTAAGATTTTTGTTTATTCCAATTAGGAATTGATGTAGTTGATCAAGTTGTTCATTTCTCTGGTCATTTTATAACTTGTTTTGCGTTGTCGTCGACGTGGAAATACGTTTCCGATGGTTTCCATACGAATGTCAAAAATGTTTTGTTTTGTTTGGCCCAGACATTCAAAAACTTACCAGCCCAGTGACGCTAAACATAGAAAAAGAACTTGTTAGGCATTAATAAGCTGTGACAGACTCTTTTTTTTTGTGTGTTGTATGGTGCTCTTCCATTAATTTATCGGACGTTATAGTATGGTAAAGCTCCGCCCTTTGTCTGTATTGAATTAAAAGATTTAATGCTATGCATTCATCAAAGGCAATTCTACCGACCATGCTACGGACGAGGAAAAACTAGTGCACTCAGCGGGGTTTGAACTCAGAACGATTGCATGTGAAGCCATACCTACCGCTATCGCTCTGCGGCGAGACAGTAGTACCTATTGACATACACCCAATTGAGTATTACTACACTAAAATGCTATCATATTGTGCACTGTCTTTGTTAGTTTGTGTACATGTATCTGCCATGTACATAATTATGTCAATGTTGGTGTGTGTGTGTGTGCGCGCGCGCGCGTGTGTGCGTGTGTGATAGTCTGCGTGTGCCAGTCTGTGTGTGTGTGGTTAGAGGTTATAATACCAATAGGTTAGAACATGTCAGATATATTACATTGTGTTCCCATGCTTTCCTGATAGCCTAAGCATATTTCACATGTTTTCATTCCAATTTTCTTCCAGATTCATTCCATATTTTATCCTATACTCAGTACATGTGTCACAGACTAAATTATGGAATGGGAACTTTATACTAGAATGGAATGGAATGCGATTGTAATCAAAGGCTCATTCCATTCCATCCCAGGTTTTAGACTATGCCGATACATGGTGCATTTAAACCATACGTTTTTTACCTCGACACCGGCAACTCAATTTCTCAAATAATTCGCTGTAAACAGTTAATTGTTGTTGCAATTGCATACATGTATCGAGTAACTGACTACATACAAATAACACATTTATAACTCAAGTCAAACGTCTATAAATGGCGAAGATACAACAAAGTTAGTTTCAAATTTGTGAAAGTTTATTTTTGTCCGCCATGTTTGAACCAGAGCAACCATCCCCTTAGTCTCTGTCACCCAGACGTACGCAATCTGCGTCACTTAGGAGTGAGCTCAGAAGGTGTCAGACCAGTCAGGAAATACTTCCGGGTCGTAGGGTGCTGAAATAGTTCCTTGAAAGAATCCAAAATTTGTAGTTTGCATGTGTTTTTCCCAAGATTAGTTTCTATCTCATTGTTAAATCTAACCTGAGGTTAAAGTAGTATGTCTGTTGTCATGAATAGTAAGTATTTTACTGTGTTTGTCAGGTTTATTTCTTTGGAGAGTATGAGCACAGAGGTTAGGTAGAGATGTGGTTTTGACAGATGTTTATTTCAAAATACGCATAGTGTGAATGAATGACGCGAAATGTTGAAAAACTGAATCGGTGTTTTATTCCAGATATGGGACCGTTTGCTAGCCAAATGTGTTTAATACACAGAATAAAAGTGTATTTAAGCGAACGAATGTTGTGGAACTTGTGACTGATCTCCAAATATAGCCTATATTGCATTGTGTTCAATGGGCTGATTTTGACCGGTCTGACACCAGAAAAGGTGGGCATGCGGCTGGGTGATAGAGACTACCATCCCGTTGCCGTGGGTTGGACTATAGTAGATTGATGACGTCATTCTGGTTAAACCATTGTGTATTCGATCTGACCATATACTACGGCTACTATGGTTCGTGATCGAAGTCACTCTATATAAATAATATGAAATAGGTTAAACCTATAGGGCGAGCACAGTTTATGTTTGATTGTGCCGCTGCGTATGTATGCACCGGTATGTGCAAGTCTAGCTGCGAGAATCCGAGAATCATAGCTCTTATGGCGAGTACCTATACCATGGTAGGTACATACCACCATAAGAGCCATGATTCACACGTCTGGTGCAAGTCTACCTGTACGTGTCTTATAAATCGTGACATCCCACCCCCAACAAATTTCAATTCGTGTGTGTGTGTGTGTGTGTGTATTTCTAAGGATTATAATCCGTCCGCCTACGACAGGCGTCGTACCCGACGATTATAGGCACAATTGAGTCTGGACTTTTATGTGTGTGTGATGTGATGATATGTCTACTTGAAGCAGCGAACTCAATGGTTTCTTTATAGTGCTGCCACATGGAATACCACACCGTAGTAGACATGATACCCACTGTCACATTATTCTGACACTGGTCAATCAGTCGTAGCACTACCCATTATTTGCTCGTCAGGTTCTGGAGTATCTGGAGACTCGAACCCACAAAATAATGCAAGGCAGACGCTCTAACCAGTACACCACAATGCTTCGTTCAAATTTCAATTCGTTCCCAGACAGGACAGATATGGCATGGAACGAACTTCGAACGGCTATCTAGTCATGATCCAGTCTGGATCGACATTGGCTGAATCACCAACCGTCATAAAAGCTGCTGAGTACTACATCAGTGTATGTAAGCTATATATACATAAACCGTGATTCAAGCGTATACTTTTTTGACGAACAACATGTTATTACGGTTTCAACGTTATGTCAATACGAAAAATGTATGTATATGATTTAAGTTTTTTTTATTTGAATATTGTTTAATCATTATGATGATGTATGTTTGAGAAAAGTACAATGATTTCAAAACATAGGAATTTGTTGTTTCCTACTTGACATTTAATAAATGGTGGTCCATTTTCGGAATATTAGTTCTATATTTAGTTGAGTATGTCTGGGGGTGGAGGACACCGGGTCCGACGTTTTTCATCAATATATTCTGAAAATGCACCAAATTCATCAGTGCTATGTAGAAAAGACGTCGGTTTGTTTCACTATTCTTGACGTTTAGCACTAGCTGTGCTCAAGATACTTACTAGTTTCTACATCTACATTTTAAGAAACTGAGTGTCCTATTTGACCCTTATGTTTCTGTCGGTGGTAGAAAAACAAAAATATTGAAATGATAGGACAGAGAAAAGCATAGATCGATTGAAGCAGAAGACAGGTAAAGTTTTCATCACCTTCAAATTTGAACTAGGGCCTACTCCGTAGCATCAGACCAAACCGGATGACCGGTTACAGGTACACTGGCATAGGAACGTTTCATTTATATGGGAGTCCAGTGAAAACCTCAAACTTTGTTAAAAGTAACACAAAAAAAGGAGGTTGAAGCACCAATAGTGGCGCGAAAGCCGGATTGCGAATTTAACATTTTAAGTGAAAAATCTTTGTGAAAAGTGGGGTAGTCCAGGTAAAATACATGACATAGTTAGGGTTATTTTCATATAACATTTGTAATGATGTTGAACAAGTGTCAAGTTTCAAAGCTTTTCGACAATTCATTTTTGAGAAATGAGGAAAAAACAAAAACTTTAACGAAAACTTCAAAACTCGTAGACGGACGGACGGATAGACGGAAAGACACATGGAAATCGCCAAACTGTAAGCCTGGATTTGCTACGCAATCCAGCCAAAAATAAAAAAATACAAATTCTGTACATTATGTTGGAGTCTAAACCCGACAAATTTGCTATTATATCGGGCGTTTGTTTAAGCTAAAGGTTTTTCAGCTATGTGAGTGAGTAATTTTAACAAAATGTAAATACATTATATATAATTGGAACTGGCAATTTTAGTGGTAAATAAAACACCTTAGTTTGGAAAATCGGTTAAAAAATAAATATTTTACAGCCATCAGTTCAGATGAGGCTTTTTGTATGTAAATTCCTATCTATCTGTCTACATCATGCATTAGCCTCTTTCGGGTGTACATCTGCCGTGTTGCTGGGACAGCAAAAAAATAAGAAATCTCAAATATAACTTCAGTTAGCCTCAATAGTTTCAGAATGTCTTAATTTCGGTTTGCCCAACTCATTAAAACAATTTTTGGATAAAAGGTCGAAGCGCCCCAAAATATGCAACATAAGGTAAAAATACCTTTTGAACTTCCCCTACCTAAACATGCCAGTCAAATTATTGGGATCTCGGGAAGGAGGCTGTTCCTACCCCTGTCAGGGTGAGTAACATCTTGGGCCTACCATCGTTTAGTCACTCTAGACCTGGTGTTGTTCTAAATACTAGTAGTTATATTTTTTCATAATGGACCATAAAGTTACTGTGCGGTAAAAAAAGATGCGATGACAGAGTGGCTAGCTTACTTGCCTCTGGATATGGAAGTCTGGGGTTCGACTCCCGGAGGTTCACGTCTCGAGAATTGATAACGCATTCCCTTAGATCTAGAACTATTCGTGTAAGATAGTTAAAGTTACTGTGAAAGTATGTCATTCTTCCGTAAAGCCGTTGGTCTCCTGTGCAGGGAGAGACATACCCTATTCAGGTTAAAAATCTCGCTGAACTTCTGTGGTTATCATAAAAAAGCCTGCAGGTAAACTCATCCACAGAAACGAAACTGTGATAATCATATGTATGTGTATAATACGTCAATAGTATTGGAAGAAAGAAAGAAAGAAAAAGAAAGATGGATCGGTAATAAGCACCTTGCTCACAAATTGTACTAACAGACCATACGTCATAATGTGACGACATACGATGATGACGTAAATCAATGACGTCTTGTCATTGTATTATAATTTCCGTAACATTTCCGGAAATTGCCACATTGTTCGGGTTTGACACGAATGAACACGGAATAACCTCGTCGATTTCCGTCAATGGCTTACAATAGTAGACGACCGAATACGGAAATTTGCGAAGAATTCCGATTGCATTTATGGTTTTACGGGAAAATAAACAAATGAAAAATAGTTTTTTAACCAAATCATTTGTTTATCCTAATCGGTTAGCAAGACATATACATTTCTGCGACACGAAATCTACTTTTAATATGAAATAGGTTAAACCTATAGGGCGAGCACAGTTCATGTTTGATTGTGCCGCTGCGTATGTATGCACCGCTATGTGCAAGTCTAGCTGCGAGAATCGTAGCTCTTATGGCGTGTACCTATACCAAGAGCCATGATTCTCACGTCTAGTGCAAGTTTACATGTACGTGTCTTATGAATCGTGACATCCCACCCAACAAATGTTAATTCGTGTGTGTGTATGTGGTGTGTATTTCTAAGGATTATAATTCCGCCCGCCTACGACAGGCGTCGTACCCGACGATTATAGGCACAATGGAGTCTGGACTTTTATCTGTGTGTTTGTGTGTGATGTGATGATATGTCTACTTGAAGCAGCGAACTCAATGGTTTTCTTTATAGTGCTGCCACACTGGAATACCACACTGTAGTAGACATGATACCCCCAGTCACATTATTCTGACACTGGTCAATCAGTCGTAGGCATTATTTTCTCGTCAGGCAAGGGTTCCATTTTTAAAGTATCTGGTATGACGCGGTCAGGGGACTCGAACCCACGACCTCCCGAATGCAAGTCAGACGCTCTAACCAGTACACCACAATGCTCGGTCAAATTTCAATTCGTTCCCAGACAGGACAGATATGGCATGGAACGAACTTCGAACGGCTATCTAGTCATGATCCAGTCTGGATCGACATTGGCTGAATCACCAACCGTCATAAAAGATGCTACTACATCAGTGTATGTAAGCTATATATACATAAACCGTAATGCACGCGTATACTTTTTTGCCAAACAACATGTAATTACGGTTTCAACGTTATGTCATTACGAAAAATGTATGAATATGATTTAAGCTTTTTTTTATTTGAATATACGTCTAATAATGCTATATACGTCTTGTCTTCAGCGTGTGTTAAATTGATTCATACGTATTGTCTAATCATTATGATGATGTATGTTTGAGAAAAGTACAATGATTTTAAAACATAGGAATTTGTTGTTTCCTACTTGACATTTAATAAATGGTGGTCCATTTTCAGAATATTAGTTCAATATTTAGTTGAGTATGTCTGGGGGTGGAGGACACCGGGTCCGACGTTTTTCATCAATATATTCTAAAAATGCACCAAATTCATCAAATGCTATATGTAGAAAAGACGTTGGTTTGTTTTACTGTTCTTGACGTTTAGCACTAGCTTTGCTCAAGATACTTATTAGTTTCTACATCTACATTTTAAGAAACTGAGTGTCCTATTTGACCCTAATGTTTCTGTCGGTGGTAGAAAAACAAAAATAGTGAAATGATAGGACAGAGAAAAGCATAGATCGATTGAAGCAGAAGACAGGTAAAGTTTCCAAACCGTGTTTTCATCACCTTCAACTTTGAACTACTCCGTAGCATCAGACCAAACCGGATGACCGGTTACAGTTACACTGGCATAGGAACATTTCATTAATGTGGGGGTCCAGTGGAAACCTCAATCTTTCTTAAAAGTAACAACAACAAAAAGTGAAGCACCAATAGTGGCGCGAAAGCCGGATTGCGAATTTAACATTTTAAGTGAAAAATCTGTGTGAAAAGGGGGGTAGTCCAGGTAAAATACATGACATAGTTAGGGTTATTTTCTTTTCATATAACATGTGTAATGCTGTTGAACAAGTGTCAAGTTTCAAAGCTTTTCGACAATTCATTTTTGAGAAATGAGGAAAAAACAAAAACTTTAACGAAAACTTCAAAACTCGTAGATGGACGGACAGATAGACGGACAGACACATGGAAACCGCCAAACTGTAAGCATGGATTTGCTACGCAATCCAGCCACAAAATAAAAAATACAAATTCTGTACATTATGGTGGTCTAAACCCGACAAATTTGCTATTATTTCGGGCGTTTGTTTAAGCTAAAGGTTTTTCAGCTATGTGAGTGAGTAATTTTAACAAAATGTAAATACATTATATATAATTGGAACTGGCAGTTTTAGTGGTAAATAAAAACACCTTAGTTTGGAAATTCGGTTGAAAAATAAATATTTTACAGCCATCAGTTCAGATGAGGCTTTTTGTATGTAAATTCCTATCTATCTGTCTACATCCTGCATAAGCCTCTTTCGGGTGTTTGCCGTGTTGCTGGGACAGCAGAAAAATAAGAAATCTCAAATATAACTTCAGTTAGCCTCAATAGTTTCAGAATGTCTTAATTTTATTAAAACCATTTTTGGATAAAAGGTTGAAGCGCCCCAAAATATGCAACATAGGGTAAAAATACCTTTTGAACTTCCCCTACCCAAACATGCCAGTCAACTTATTGGGATCTCGGGAAGGAGGCTGTTCCTACCCCTGTCTGTGTGAGTAACATCTTGGGCCTAACCATCGTTTAGTCACTCTAGACCTGGTGTTGTTCTAAATACTAGTAGTTATATTTTTTCATAATGGACCATAATGTTACTGTGCTGTAAAAAAAAATATGCGATGACAGAGTGGTTAGCTTACTTGCCTCTGGATATAGAAGTCTGGGGTTCGACTCCCGGAGGTTCACGTCTCGAGAATTGATAACGCACTCACTTAGATCTAGAACTATTCGTGTAAGATAGTTAAACTTACTGTGAAAGTATGTCATTCTTCCCTACTGATGTAAAGCCGTTGGTCTCCTGTGCAGGGAGAGACATACCCTATTCAGGTTAAAAACCTCGCTGAACTTGTGGTTATCATAAAAAAGCCTGCAGGTAAACTCATCCACAGAAACGAAACTGTGATAATCAAAAGTATGTGTATAATACGTCAATAGTATTGGAAGAAAGAAAGAAAGAAAAAAGAAACAAAGAAAGATGGATCGGTAATCAGCACCTTGCTCACTAATTGTTTACTAACAGACCATACGTCATAATGTGACGACATACGATGATGACGTAAATCAATGACGTCTTGTCATATTGTATTATAATTTCCGTAACATTTCCGGAAATTGCCAGATTGTTCGGGTTTGACACGAATGAACACGGAATAACCTCGTCGATTTCCGTCAATGGCTTACAATAGTAGACGACCGAACACGGAAATCTGCGAAGAATTCCGATTGCATTTATGGTTTTACGGGAAAATAAACAAATGAAAGATAGTTTTTAACCAAATCATTTGTTTATCCTAATCGGTTAGCAAGACATATACATTTCTGCGACACGAAATCTAATTTTATTAAATTGTGAAATGTGTTGACGAATTTTCGCCAATGAACAACGCGCAAGGTAACACTTTGGGCTATGCTTCCGGTTAATGGCCGTTTTGGCGACATAGGTAAAAATGCAATTTCATTGTCATTTTTGGATGGGTTCGAGAAAGGTTTTTAATGTTTTTTTCACCTCATTCTGCTTGGAAACCACCATTTTTAAAGATTTGTACGAATGCTTATCTTGTTAATTTCGTAACGAAATATGCTACTTTACGGTTGAAGTCGCCCATAAACTGCCGTAAATGACCCAAGACTTTTCAAAAGGATGGATGGGTATTTTACTTTTCGCCTGCATGATACCATAGGAGCTCGCTTGCGCTCGCGTCGCTTCGCGACGCGAGCTGTGCTCGCTATTATATCGTGAAACGTGTTGACGAATTTTCGCCAATGAACAACGCGCAAGGTAACACTTTGGGCTATGCTTCCGGTTAATGGCCGTTTTGGCGACATAGGTAAAAATGCATTTCATTGTCATTTTTGGATGGGTTTGAGAAAGTTTTTTAATGTTTTTTCAACTCATTCTGCTTGGAAACCACCATTCTTAATGATTTCTACGAATGCTTATCTTGTTAATTTCGTAACGAAATATGCTGTTTTACGGTTGAAGTCGCCCATAAACTGCCGTAAATGACCCAAGACTTTTCAAAAGGATGGATGGTATGTTTACTTTTCGCCTGCATGATACCATAGGAGCTCGCTTGCGCTCGCGTCGCTTGGCGACGCGAGCTGTGCTCGCTATTAAAATCTCGTATATTTCCGTAAAAAAATGCGAGACTGGTTCGGTAATTTCCGTAAATCACTTTTGTACCTACTACTATAATATGAATAAGGCACTGCCTCATGGCGAGCGTCGGTTTAAGTAAATAAAATGGTTACATTGTGTAATATTACTCATACTGTAATACCTTATAACATAGGGATTTTCTAAACCCAACTCAGTTGCTCCGTTCTTAGAGACACACAAAAAACGCAACCCACTACTATTCACATACAAACTTTGCGATCATCACCAGTGCTCAAAGACAATTATTTTAAGAGACAGGCCGCTTGTTGCTTCTGAAAATGGTCAGGATGGACAGGCCCTGATTTAAAATGGAAAGGTCCAATATTTTTTTCTTAGTGGTCTGGAAATGTGTCTTTATTTGCTTTTATAGCACACATTTGTTACGTATGTATTCCTCAAACTCAGAACCTCCCCTGACTATATTTTTCTTTTTGATACCACTTTATGCTCCCTAGTCAGCAGACTTATTTATCACTTTGTTAGAATAGAATATAACATTGAAATTTACAATCGATGCAAAGGAATACATAGTTCAGAATACACTAGCACTCTTGCCTAACGATAATAATCAGAGCCGTCTTGGTGAAACTGGAGCCGAACTTGGAGCCAACTTTTTAATCAGGTTTCATTAGATTATCAGGGCCTCCTCTGGCTATATTTTTCATTTTGTCACCACTTTCTCCAAGTTAAAGAATTAGGAACCTACAGTAAAATTCATTTAAAAGTAGGATTGCAGGAACGCCTTACACATGATAAAAGAAAGAATGATGGATTAAATAATGAATAAAAATGTTTTTCTTATTCGATTATGTAAAAAAATAAAAAATAAAAAAAATCCGAAATTATGTACCATCCGCACTACTATGACACCGTACTTTTACGGCCCGAAAATTTCACAAACATTCAATCGAATTACCATCAATTAGGAACTTTTTTCATGCATTAATGTGTTTTGAGTGCAAAAATGGTATTTCTTATCAAAGAGGAAAGAAAACACAACCCTAATAGCAGGATAATGTAGTTTTACGTCAGAAATTGTCGATCTCAAAGTTGTGACAAACTGCCGACACTATGGCGACACGACGCCAGGCAAAATATTCAAACTTCTTATTCATAATTTTGACAAAGCATCATCAAAATAAACTAACCAATCAGTGAGCAGAAATTTGAGACACCTCTACATTCTGGTAGGTGATAAACTCGGTCTTTATCCTTGATGGTCAACCAAGTTTACTGTTAAAATTTAGGTATTTACAGTGTGATTATTTTGAAACACTGCAAATCTCATACACATTTATGCAAATTGATTCAAAATATGTATCTTTCAAAATTGAATCTTGAAAATTATGATCTTTTTACTCTGCCAAAGATTTTTATTTTACTATAGAACCTAAGGATAAAAACCGAGTAACACAACTCTTATCACCTAGTGAAAATAAGGTCAAATCTCAACATTTTGGCAATGCAAATTTATGAATTGTTTCAATTTGTGTGTAACACATTTTAATTACTTTATTGCAAGTGTTTTCATAGTTCGGAATACACATGGGAGTATTTTGTCTTGAGGATCTTGAGATCAAGTAAAAATTTTTTTAGACAGGCCCGACGGGCTCCTTGTATGCAAAATGAGACAGGCCCGGAATGGATTTCGGGCTATCCTATTTTTGGAGCACTGAATTTCACATAAAAAAAACTAATTCAACAATTATTTAAGCATAACTATTCGCAATCGAAATGTGGATCTACACATTATACTCTATTACTTCCAAATCAAACCGTGGAGCGCTGTGGTCTAGTGGTAGAGCGTTGGACCCATGATCCAAAAGTCGTGAGTTCGATTCCCGCCATTGCGTTGTGTCCCTGAGCAAGACACTTTATCTGCATTGCTTAGTAATGGTTTTACCCAGGAAGACATCGAGAGTGATTCAAATAAGTTCATAGAGCTTTCGTTACAATCGTTGTAAAATAAATAAGTTAAAACTAAATCAAACCAAGCACTGCAGTGTCATTTCCATTGTAATGTTGGCAGGGCTTTTACCCACTAAAAATTGTGAAGACTCCCGACCCTAGCCTGGTCATTTTGGTGGAGAAAAAAAAGGCGAAAACTGCCTAATTTGTGAAAAAAAGTATTGAATACATGCATTGTTTTTGTGGGAGCAGGATAATATGAAACATTTTAGATAAACTTTCTTCTATGAACATATCCCATATCCAGAACAAAACAATATTGAACAATTTAAGTGGTGGAAATGCCAAAATAAATAAAATAATAATATTAAATAAAATAAATAAATTAATAATAATAATTGTGAAGCAAATCGGCCACAGTTGTGAAAAAAATGACTTAAATAGTGAGTAAGTGTCAGGTGAACTTGAATAAGCATGATCAGTATAATTATGTATGCATACTTTTTTTTTATGAGACTTTTCAGGATGATCCAATCTATTCCTATTTCCTAAATGTAAATGCCTTCACTTAGCAGCAATGATCAGATAGGAAGGAATAGGAATGAATTGTTTCATGTGATACTGAATGTTGCGTTGTAAACCTTCTCGCCTCTCACCGCTGCAGGTTCGAATCCCACTGGGAGCTCGACTTGTGAGGATGTGTCGATCCTTACGGATGGCGGGAGGTGTATAGTACTGGTTCTACCCAGGACAAGTGGGTGGTCTGCCTCCACCACCCAAAAATCCACCGTCATATATAATCTTACATGTGTTGAAAATGACGTAAAACACCATACAAACAAATCATTGATGATGTGTCATTTGAAATAATCAGTTCGTTTAATACCTTGTTCCCAAGTCACCACTCTCTACATCCCCTCTTGAAATTAAAATTGCGTCGAACGTCACTGACTGACGTAATCAGCATTGAAAATTGTCATAATGGTGACGTACTATTACGTCGACAGTACAGTAGGTGCTTCACTTTGTCTACAAAGAACAAAAAAGGTTTACGTTTGTGCTTTCAAGTAAAAGAAAGGATATTTCACTTACCGCCTTTGGTTTCGCATAAACAATTTAAGGATACAAAAGTAGGCGAATAATAATATTATTGCATATAACTATTGTTTCAGGTGAATTTTTATTATTAATAAGTGTAATTGAGACTTAAATGGCGCAGTGGGTCGTTAAATACAATTTGAACAAAAAGCAATGACACAGTTCACACAATCTCAGACATTTATTACTATTAGGTAGGATGGTCAGCGCTTAGCCAGCTTTCTTAGTCCATTTGTCATATTGTATTTTCAATGAAATTGGACTGCTTTCAAGTATGTAGATCTAATATAAAAAAAAATAGATCTAGTAAAACTAACTTAAATATTGACGCAATCACTTTTATTAACATAATCAAGCATTACATCGTTGATTTTGTTGTTGCTGAACAGTGGCAAGTTAATTGACTAGAGCGATTAAATAATGTGTGCAATACTCATACTGTTATGCCTTACAGTGTACATCAGTGGAGTTTTCTAAACTCAATACAAAATCAAAACATCTGCTCGAGTGCTTCTACATCAAATTTGATTCATATTTTGGATTGTTTTTACATTTGTTGGTGTTTCTAAATGAATCATTTTAACTTATACTTTTGCTGCTATCAAAGACTGGTTATAGTTTTGCCCTTCACAAAGGTAGTACCTAGTACTGTGAGTGTAATGCCAAAGATGGTCCTTGATTGGAAAATAAAAGTTATTCTATTCTATTCTATTTTAAGCCAGAGAACCAGGATATTCTATCTTTATTTTTTTAAATAATAAATATTGACGCATTCACTTTTATTTAAACGTAATCAAGCATTAAATCGTGGATTTTTTTTTAAACAAATTAGATTGTAAAAAATAAATAAAATAAATATGTTGAATCAGGGAGTAAGTATATATACTTACTCCCTGGTTGACTTGAGTAAACACTGAATAGAATAAAAGAGAAGAGAATCGAAAACAAACTTAATTTACATGTATGTTATATTCAATGCACAAGACCTCGCTTCGCTCGGTGAAATTAGCTGTATAAGGTCGCTTCGCTCGATGTAATCTCAGTGTAATTAGCTTTATTTTCCTTCGAATAACACCTCGCTCCGCTCGGCGTTCATGTGAGGTTATAACGACGTGCTAGAAATACGATTCACATGCACGGTGCACCGTTTTACTTGCATGATCCAACTTTACGGGCAGGTAACTCTAGCGGTTTGACGAAGATTTTTATTGCCTTAGTATGGCAATTTCAGAAAATCAACAACGCGTTAACCGTAAGGCAAAACCTCGTATATTTCCGTAAAAACATGCGAGACATTCGCTAATTTCCGTAAATCATCTAGACTACATATATACAATAGAAATAATATGAAATAGGTTAAACCTATAGGGCGAGCACAGTTCATGTTTGATTGTGCCGCTGCGTATGTATGCAACTGTATGTGCAAGTCTAGCTGCGAGAATCGTAGCTCTTATGGCGTGTACCTATACCATGGTAGGTACATACCACTATAAGAGCCATGATTATCACGTCTGGTCAAATCTACCTGTACGTGTCTTATGAATCGTGACATCCCACCTCAACAAATTTCAATGTGTGTGTGGGTGTGTGTGGGTGTATTTTTAAGGATTATAATCCGTCCGCCTACGACAGGCGTCGTACACGACGATTATAGGCACAACTGAGTCTGGACTTTTATCTGTGTGTTTGTGTGTGATGTGATGATATGTCTACTTGAAGCAGCAAACTCAATGGTTTCTTTATAGTGCTGCCACACTGGAATACCACACCGTAGTAGACATGATACCCCCAGTCACATTATTCTGACACTGGTCAATCAGTCGTAGCACTACCCATTATTTGCTCATCAGGCAAGGGTTCCATTTTTAAAGTATCTGGAGACTCGAACCCACTACCTCCCGAATGCAAGGCAGACGCTCTAACCAGTACACCACAATGCTTCGGTCAAATTTCAATTCGTTCCCAGACAGGACATATATGGCATGGAACGAACTTCGAACGGCTATCTAGTCATGATCCAGTCTGGATCGACATTGGCTGAATCACCAACCGTCATAAAAGCTGCTACTACATTAGTGTATGTAAGCTATATATACATAAACCGTGATTCACGCGTATACTTTTTTGCCGAACAACATGTAATTACGGTTTCAACGTTATGTCATTACGAAATATGTATATATATGATTTAAGCTTTTTTTTATTTGAATATTGTCTAATCATTATGATGATGTATGTTTGAGAAAAGTACAATGATTTTAAAACATAGGAATTTGTTGTTTCCTACTTGACATTTAATAAATGGTGGTCCATTTTCCGAATATTTGTTCAATATTTAGTTGAGTATGTCTGGGAGTGGAGGACACGGGGTCCGACGTTTTTCATCAATATAATCTGAAAATGCACCAAATTCATCAAATGCTATGTAGAAAAGACGTTGGTTTGTTTCACTGTTCTTGACGTTTAGCACTAGCAGTGCTCAAGATACTTATTAGTTTCTACATCTACATTTTAAGAAACTGAGTGTCCTATTTGACCCTAATGTTTCTGTCGGTGGTAGAAAAACAAAAATAGTGAATTGATGGGACAGAGAAAAGCATAGATCGATTGAAGCAGAAGACAGGTAAAGTTTCCAAACGGTGTTTTCATCACCTTCAAATTTGAACTACTCCGTAGCATCAGACCAAACCGGATACACCGGATAGGGTCCAGTGGAAACCTCAAACTTTGTTAAAAGTAACAACTAAAAAAAGTGGATGAAGCACCACTAGTGGCGCGAAAGCCGGATTGCGAATTTAACATTTTAAGTGAAAAATCTTTGTGAAAAGTGGGGTAGTCCAGGTAAAATACATGACATAGTTAGGGTTATTTTCATATAACATTTGTAATGATGTTGAACAAGTGTCAAGTTTCAAAGCTTTTCGACAATTCATTTTTGAGAAATGAGGATAAAACACAAACTTTAACGAAAACTTCAAAACTCGTAGACGGACGGACGGATGGACGGATAGACGGAAAGACACATGGAAAATCGCCAAACTGTAAGCCTGGATTTGCTACGCAGTCCAGCCAAAAATAAAAAAAATAAAAATTCTGTACATTATGGTGGAGTCTAAACCCGACAAATTTACTATTATTTCGGGCGTTTGTTTAAGCTAAAGGTTTTTCAGCTATGTGAGTGAGTAATTTTAACAAAATGTAAATACATTATATATAATTGGTACTGGCAATTTTAGTGGTAAATAAAAACACCTTAGTTTGGAAATTCTGTTAAAAAAGAAATATTTTACAGCCATCAGTTCAGATGAGGCTTTTTGTATGTTAATTCCTATCTATCTGTCTACATCATGCATAACCCTCTTTCGGGTGTACATCTGCCGTGTTGCTGGGACAGCAAAAAAATAAGAAATCTCAAATATAACTTCAGTTAGCCTCAATAGTTTCAGAATGTCTTAATTTCGGTTTGCCCAACTCATTAAAACCATTTTGGGATAAAAGGTCGAAGCGCCCCAAAATATGCAACATAGGGTAAAAATACCTTTTGAACTTCCCCTACCTAAACACGCCAGTCAAATTATTGGGATCTCGGGAAGGAGGCTGTTCCTACCCCTGTCAGTGTGAGTAACATCTTAGGCCTAACCATCGTTTAGTCACTCTAGACCTGGTGTTGTTCTATATACTAGTAGTCATATTTTTTCATAATGGACCATAATGTTACTGTGCGGTAAAAAAAGATGCGATGTCGGAGTGGTTAGCTTACTTGCCTCTGGATATAGAAGTCTGTGGTTCGACTCCCGGAGGTTCACGTCTCGAGAATTGATAACGCATTCCCTTAGATCTAGAACTATTCGTGCAAGATAGTTAAATTTACTGTGAAAGTATGTCATTCTTCCCTAATGATGTAAAGCCGTTGGTCTCCTGTGCAGGGAGAGACATACCCTAGTCAGGTTAAAATCTCGCTGAACTTCTGTGAATATCATAAAAAAGCCTGCATGTAACTTCTGTGAATATCATAAAAAAGCCTGCATGTAAACTCATCCACAGAAACGAAACATAGATAATCATAAGCATGTGTATAATACGTCAATAGAATTGGAAGAAAGAAAGAAAGAAAAAGAAACAAAGAAAGATGGATCGGTAATAAGCACCTTGCTCACTAATTGTACTAACAGACCATACGTCATAATGTGACGACATACGATGATGACGTAAATCAATGACGCCTTGTCATTGTATTATAATTTCCGTAACATTTCCGGAAATTGCCAGATTGTTCGTGTTTGACACGAATGAACACGGAATAACCTCGTCGATTTCCGTCAATGGCTTACAATAGGAGACGACCGAATACGGAAATCTGCGAAGAATTCCGATTGCATTTATGGTTTTATGGGAAAATAAACAAATGAAAGATAGTTTTTAACCAAATCATTTGCTTATCCTAATCGGTTAGCAAGACATATACATTTCTGCGACACGAAATCTACTTTTATTAAATTGTGAAACGTGTTGACGAATTTTCGCCAATGAACAACGCGCAAGGTAACACTTTGGGCAATGCTTCCGGTTAATGGCCGTTTTGGCGACATAGGTAAAAATGCAATTTCATTGTGATTTTTGAATGGGTTCGAGAAAGGTTTTTAATGTTTTTTCAACTCATTCTGCTTGGAAACCACCATTCTTAATGATTTCTACGAATGCTTATCTTGTTAATTTCGTAACGAAATATGCTACTTTACGGTTGAAGTCGCCCATAAACTGCCGTAAATGACCCAAGACTTTTCAAAAGAATGGATGGTATGTTTACTTTTCGCCTGCATGATACCATAGGAGCTCGCGACGCGAGCTGTGCTCGCTATTATTATGACAAATGGGTCGGGTAACAAGTTCTACCAACATTAGTTTAAACCCTTCCCAGTTAACATCTTGCAAATGCGTATGGCTGAGTGAAATAAATTACAATAATTACAATGGCAAATAATACATTTATTTTAGAGAGAGAGTGATGAATAGGGAACACAACATATGAGAGAGAGAGAGAGAGAGAGAGAGAGAGAGAGAGAGAGGGAGAGAGAGTTTTCCCCAATCTATAAGTTCCAATCAGTTAAAAAAACATTAACGCTTTTAACAATGTATACATGTTACATCAATTGATATAGCTCTAATATGAAATAGGCACTACCTATGTAACGGGCAAAGCAATTTGATTATGATAGCATGTACACTTTTTACCCATCTCTATTTTAAGGGTCAGAACTAACTATAAATTTGATCAGATCTTAAAGTCAGGAAATAGTTATAGATAGATCTTTACACAAATATGTAAATACATATATTTGTAAGGCCTAATAAAATAATACCCTTGTTTACTGCAACAATAAGTAGTGGGTAGGAAGGTCAGATTTTTGTTTTATTTTGTATCTGTAATAAGACTTTAAACTTATTTGATCTTTTTCTTTACACAGAAAATATGCGCAAGCACTTTTGGTGCAGTTTTGTGCGAGTCAGTGTATTTTCAATTTTCGGGGGCTAACAAATTGAACAGTTTTCGGAAAAAATAGAATCGTTTTATTCTCATAAAAGATGTCGGCAGCGTTTTAAAGGAGATGGTCCGGTCACGGAGAACACATGTTTATTTGTAATCCGAGCCTTCTCTGACCGAACCACTGTAGACAATCTCAAAGAATCTAGCAACATGTTTATTATTTATTCTAGCATGTCTTACGGAATGTAAGTGTATACATAAAATTGAAATATCAAGGTTCTATTTGTTGGCAAAAATACATAGGATGTTTTTTCTATGTTTAATGAATGAGACTCATAGGTAGTAGTAGGTAGGTAGTCGAGGCCGTTTAACCTATTGTTCGCAGCTGTCCGTATAAGGCCAGTTCCCCACCCAAATTACTTCTAAAATCATGCAGTTTTCCCCATTTTTGGTAATTAAGTGACATACTTTACATAGTTTGTATGTTTAAATAACTCAGTTCTAAAACCTAATCAATATTTTACCTAAAAGTACATTTTAATGAAATTTCCCTTAAAAAAACATTTCCCAAAACAACAAAAATCACGCTATTTTTCCCCAATTTGGACAGTTACGCGCTTCTTTTTCCCAAATTCAGTAGACCTAGGCCTTTTACCAGTTTCCTTGAAAAAAGCCCTGAACCTAGTAAAAGGCTCTGGTGGTGATGAGGAGGGGGGAGGGGCAAGTTTTTTTTCATCTCTTAAACTGTTATTAGTGAAATTCTTTTTTGTTATCTGTTTAGTGTTATTGAGGATATTTAATTAATATTTGTTACCTGTTATTATCAAATTCTTACTCCAGTCCCCTTCCATTCCATACACAATTAATCATTCATTGTATCAAAGTACTTTGCCTGTTATCTAGTCAGTTCCTGTTTCATATTAAAACGTTATTGTTACATTTTTAACTTGCTATTAATGTAAACATATGTGTATTTGTCTAGCCTTTTTGCTTATTTTATGTAAGATCTCTTTACTGGAAACACATATTTTGTTCAGTCATATACTCTTCTAACTAAAAAAAACTCTTCTTAATCACAATTGCTGGTATCATATTTTGTTATAAGACCCATTCCGTCTAAAAAATGTATTTTATTGCAGTAAACCTCACCTACTTGGAACCCATTTAAAATTCGATGGAGAACCCGGAAATCTCGCCGTGTTTTGAACCTGTCCTTTTTAAACAGTCAAGAGATTAGTCACCCTTTATAAATACATTTGTTCATTTTAGAAACGCTAGCAAGAAATATGCAACAGAGCTGCGTTAATTGGTTTGTTTATTAAACGAAAACATTGCACAGCAAGGTCACTTAATTCGTATTTTCCGTAAAAATAGCGGAGAATAAGGCCTGTGACATGTAACAGTCGCACGACGTAGAGAACGCAAACGCGCCGTGGAAACTTTCTTTACGACGTGTGAAACGTACGATCTATACCGATTACGACGTGCGAAACGTACATCTACACCGATCACAGACGCTTCAAAATTGAAGCGCTTCAGAGTCCTAGAAATACACAAAAACATATAGAAAACTCCTGGGTACACGTAATCCTTCATAAAAATGTAAGCATTCTTCAAAATTTATTATTTCTGTTAACAATGGAACGCCGGTAAGTTACTTTTGGCTTTCAGCTGTTAATCACGTCTGCGTGACTTCACCGTGAGACAGGAAGCTGGTCAAAAATGAGACCGGAAGTTTCAAAATGGCGTCGTCCGCAATATTGGCGACACAATTCAAGTTTGACGCACTACGAAAATGAAAATTAGTATCGTCATTTAGTGAGTATTTAACATATTCATTCCCATGCATACATATACATACGTGTAACCTATAGTCGGGCTTCGCCCGACCTGCCTTCGGCAGGTCGAGCTTTGCCCGTATAACTTGAGATATGTAATAACAACAACAACAGCAAACACTATAATGGTAAGCTTCGAGTGTCGAAATGTGCCGTAGAATCAGACACCTATGTAATGTGTTTCTCGTATATATGTTTGAACTGCTGCGAAGAGGGATTCATTTTCCCTGTCAGTTATCTGTTCACGACCATAAAGGAGTGTGCTTACATTTAATGGGTGTAAATGGCGAGTAGATTGAAACAGATGAAGCCGATAAGCTGAAAATGTGTTACACTGGAAAAAATAGTGTTCAGCATCATCTACTTCACAGCCGCACTCGCATGTCGGTGAATCTCGTAAATGGTTAAGGTATAAGTCGTTATTGAGATTGCTACACAAATGCCTCATTCTGGCATGTAAAACAGCAAATACTCTTTGTCCACTTAAGTAGTAAGGTGGCACTTTTGTGCTAGAAAATACAGATGTTAATAGTCTTCTCTTAAAAATTGCGATACTTTCAGAGTTTCGTATCTCTATTGGCAAGTCATTCCGTAGTTTAAGAGAGGAAGGAACAAACGAGTTATTGAATATTTCGGTTCTCCTAGCAATAGTGGCATAGTTATCGTTATTTCTGAGATTGTATGCGCTGAAATCTCCAACTAGCTGCGAGAAAATGTTTGAAATGTAATTTGGAACGGTTCCATTTTTAACATTATATTTCGGATATTAAGGATGTTGGCTGGGCAAGTTTTGACATCTTCAAGTCTAAACATTTTATTTTCTAAATCATAGTTTTATTTGACAACAGAATTGTTTCATTTTTTCCATTCTAGTAGATATGGATATAATGTAGGATTTAAGATGGTAACATACCAAATTGTAAGCAAATATTTTTTTTTCTCATATTTTTTCCGTCATTGGTGATCATTTTTTGTTGTCATCAAAATAGGGGTATGGGTAGCTCTGAGTAGAATTTATCCTTTTGCTATAGAATAAATCAAATTTTGTTTTTCAGTAGTGGAATATATAAATAAAATTAGATACTGAGCTAATTTTATTTTCGAACTCCATGTCAATATTGTATGTACAGTATTTTACATTGAAAATGTCAAAATAACTCCAAATGGGTGTAATTTAAAGAATTTTTAATAAAAATCATTAGAAGCCTGGTGACCTATATATTTTTTTACTTGTTTTGAAAGAAATGTCATAGGACCTTGACATATACAAGTTTTAAAAAAAGTTGATCATTAGAACATAATTATTTATCTTGAATTAATTTTTCGGTAAAAACAAAAGTGGGTGGAGTACGGTCCATATATGTTTGCTTTTTAAAGTAAAAAGACGAATGAGGATTACAATTGTTTTTGTATGATTTGAAAGATATATGTATAAATGCAATCGAAAATTATTTGTTGCTTTTCAATAAACGTAATGTTATGAAAACAATTGTGAAAATGTTCAATGACTATATTTTTCCTCTTTTTAGTGACATTTTGAAGTTAGAAATATGTGCCTTCTTCAATGACGTCTAGTGGGGAAAAAAGTGTGGTGACCTAGCCTTTTTTTTGATAATTTTGAATCTAAATTATACTAAAGAAGCTTTAAATATGAATTAAAAAAAAATCTCATCACTACGTCCTTTCCCAGCCAACCTCTTTAAGCGATGTATGGATACTGATCGGGTTACGAGCTGCCTCATATTGTAACTTTTCCAAGCTATCTTTTTCTAGTAAAGTACATCCATCCCAAGTAATGGAAGCATATTCCAGTATTGGGCGCATATAAGACAAGTATATCTGATTAAGTGTTTTGCGCGCTACTTTGTATTTGAGCATTCTCATTAATCCAAGCACTATTGACGCAGAAGCAACACTATTTTTAATGTGTTCGTGCCATTTACCGTTATTACTCAGTGTTACTCCTAGATGTTTATGATTATCAACAAAGGTTAGCGGGACATTGTCTAGATATAAAGTTGGAAGACGATCATTATTACTTGAGGAAAAGAACATTGCTTCTGTTTTGGCAGGATTAATTTGCACGAGCCATTGCTTTGACCATTCCGTAATCATGTTAGCGGAGCTGGTCATGATTAAGAATTCCTTCCATGTCGTTTATACTAGATGTTGAGACTGATAACGAGGTGTCATCAGCAAACAAACGAGTTATACTCAGCATATTTTCGGCAATGTCATTTACATATATCAAAAATAAAAGAGGACCCAAGACAGAGCTTTGAGGAACTCCAGCAGTTAGTGTTTTCGATTCGGAGGTTGCAGATCCGACGCGGACTCTTTGAGATCTGTTTGAGAGGTAATCAGATATCCAAGCTAAAATCTTGCCATCGATACCATATTGTTTTAGCTTGACTAAAGTACCTTTATGCCAAACACGATCAAATGCTTTAGATATATCATTAAAAACAATGCATGTAAATTGTTTAGCATCGAATGCCTGACATATATGATGGTACATGTCGATAAGTTGATATGTAGTAGAATGACCAGGGAGAAAACCTGATTGATTCCTAAAGATAAGATCGAACAGAAGTAGAAAATTATACACATGTTTAAATACTATTCATTTCATTACTTTACCAACACAACTTAACAACGCTATAGGTCTATAATTTGTAGGGATACTTGGGTCTGACTTTTTAAAAAGTGCCATGACCATAGCACATTTCCATAAGTCGGGAAAACACACTCGTTTAATGATCTGTTAAAAAGAATATGTAGAAGTTTGGAAATTGTATTTGCAGTTTCCTTTAACATCCTATGGCTTATTTCATCCTCCCCACATGCTTTATTTACATTTAAAATCTTGATAATGTCAACTATTTTGGATTCTTCTATATAAATATTTTCTAATTTATTATTGGATTTTGAATGAAAAATAGGTAATTCAACATTAGAATCATCAACTGATGATATTGAAACAAAGTAATCATTCAAACGTACATTTCGCTTTTTCCTGGTCAGTTATTGAGTATGACGTTTCGCCATTTGGTAAGTCTGTTTTTAAAGATGGGATAGTTTCCGAATTTTTGTTTGACTTGATGAAATATTTTAAAAGTTTCCAATACTGACGTCTGTTGATATTTGTTTCAGTAATTACTAAAGAAACGTTCTTTAGCGTGGCTTTTTAGTTTATTAACTTTGTTTCGTAGCCTTTTGTACGCAGCTATATCAGCCAGGGATTGAGTACGCGTCACTTTAGCTTTCTGACGGTCACGCTGTCTTGACACACGTCTTATTTCGGAATCATACCACGGTTTATCATTTGGGCGAATTGTTACATTTTTCGATGGAATGCACACATTAATCAATTCAAGAAAGGATTTCGTAAACTATTCACAAGCAACACTGAGCGAATCGTTTTGTAAGAAAGACCAGTCTTTTTGTTGAATATTATCGTTGAGTTTTATGAAATCGGCTTTATTATAATTCCAGACCCTTCGGGTATAAGTTGGTCGAACATTGTAACTATACTGAAACATTAAGTATGTACCACGGTGGTCGCTTATATCAAGTGGTATGTTAAAAATTCCGGAATCTAACGGTTTTAGAGAATCGGAGATAACAATGGGGTCTATCAACGTAGAAGAAAGATCTGTTACTCGAGTTGGTTCAGTTATAATGTTTGTCATATTATTAAGCTGCAATATGTCCTTTAAAAAATGGTTATCAGTATTTACCCAGCAAGCAAGGGTAAATGGGACCCATATGGGCTATATCCGGGCACGCCCATGTGGGATTACCCATATGGGTCCTATATGGGTCCCACATTCAGCAAGCCCATGTGGGATTACACATATGGGTCCTATATGGGTCCCACATTCAGAAAGCAAGGGTAAATGGGACCCATATGGGCTATATCTGGGCACGCCCATGTGGGATTACTTATATGGGCCCTATATGGGTCCCATATGCTTTGCTAGCTGCTTTGACCCATATGGGCTGCCCACATGGGACCCAGGTTAATCCCGGTTGCACTTTTGGTATGGGGCCCATGTGGGCAGCCCATATTGGGCCCGTATGGAAAACAACATTGGACCCATATGGGTCCCATATGCTTTGCTAGCTGGGTAGTTGGTTCTCGTTGATATCACCAACTAAAATGATGTTATTCGATAATTCGTATGCCTTTTCTAAGCTTATGTTTAAGTTATCCCAAAAAATAATGCTCGAATTTGGTTTTCGATAAACCGTACATATTAAAAAATGTTCGGGTTTATCTTTAATTTCAATCCAGAGTGAGCATGGTAGTAAAAATTCAAGTTCTAATACACGTCTTGAAATAATGTTATTCGCAGTATACATTAGTAGTCCGCTAGAAAATGCAGATGTATCTTTTCGAAAATGTTATTATAACCTTCTATACATATGACATAATTGGGAACGTTTTCCGATAAGTGGGTCTCTGTAAAACACAAGATATCATAATCTAATAAATGGTCCTTGATATATTCCATTTTGTTGCGTATGCTACGAATATTTAAGTGAAATGTTTTTCAATCGCATTTTCAGGACCTGGGTTCATTTCAACGTCGCCCGACATAATAACTAATAATACCATAACAAAAGAAAATTCCAGGTTTGAGAGCGATTTAGAACCGCCTGCAATATTGGCTATTATACATCGAAATAACTTCAATATACCTTTAAGTAAGCAACTTATAAAACTGAATGGTTTACGGAGAAAATGCATTCTCTTTCCGATCAAGTTAAATTTGTTATTGAATGTGCCTATGGCCATTCTCCAGCAACACACATCAATACCCAGTGTGTTCTACAGTTACAAGTATAATATATATCGTGAATGGCCACTGGCAACTCGAAAAACAAACAAACAAAAACAACACATTGTATGCACGGATTAGCATAACCTAAAAATTCATTAATTCTTGCTGGTTCTTTGACCCAAAACCCTTTCGCTTACCTGATGTGAAATAATATTGTGGAAGTTTTCGTGAACAAAACGGGGTATATGCATGGATTTTGTTCATAATATGCGCGGGAGTACAATGTCGTAAAACGTGGCTGTAACGCGTTCTGTTACTTCACGGAAACGAAACTTTCATTGTTTACAAAGTTTAATCGATTCACTTTTTAAACGTCTCTATTTTGCCGTCTCGGGACCCTTGCGGACCATAACCGCGGCCTTAAAGGAATGCAGTTGGTCTAAATATTGGACCAACTCTTCTTGAATGACGAGCTGCATATTTTTTTACTTTTTGCGCGGGGTTTTACGACAATATGTTCTGTATTTTATTCAGCTGCCGAAGGCAGCTGACTCTTATATGGCTTTAGAATATGTCTATGGTTAACAGCAGTTAATCATGTAGCCGACAATAAGCATGCATTACAACTTCAATTCCTAGGGAATCCGTCTAAAAAACTTGAATGGTATAAACACATATTTTTCAATGTTCAAAGCTTGCCGTTTTTTGCCTCAAATGACCAATCGTGCAAACTCGCTCATTTCCGTAGATCATCGGAAATAATGCTCGTGGGTATTTCCAATGATACACGTCGATTTGATGGGTTTGGGTGATTTTCCCCGGCAAAGTACCGTGTAAACCGTAACAAAATATAGACCCGGAAATCAATTGATTTTAAACATATTTGTATTATTTATTAAATGCTATACTCTTTTGAAATAAGTCTTATCATTATATAGTCAGTTTAAGTTATTGTTTTATTTGCATAACAAACGGAGTAGCCAATCGTAAACGCTCGGCCAATCCCGTCATTCTTCGGGATGAAGGAGCACCATGATGGTTCAATGGGCGCCGCCATTGTTTATTCCACGTGACTGACCCCACGTGATTGAAAAGTAGTATCCAAGATGGTGTCTATTTTTTTCCGAGATTATTTTTGAGAAAAAAATGGTTGAGGCAGTTCCGATTGCTCAAATGACGTTTTCGTAGAGCAGTCTACTAAAGTGTAGAATGCGGCAATATTTTCGGGTCTTCACGTCCGGGATTTTTTACGGAGCATAATGAAACTGAATGAAACGAAAGTATTGGAATGGAATAAGTGCAAATCTGTATTTTAATGGACTAATATCTTTTTATGGAATAATACCCATTTATAATGCGGTATTTTCGTAAATACCGCCGTGTTTTACACTAGTCGATGGGTTTATTCGCTGCCTATATGGTTTTCATAATTGCACATGTAATGGTAAGGTAGCAATGAACAGTTTCTTTGAGTTTTACACTTTGATAACGCAATCTTATAATTACACATGGTAGCAGTGAGACGTCTGTTGTAATGCACACGCTAACGCACACGCATCCCTTACATGTGAACACCTGTATTTCTGTGCTGATGCGTACTTCTAGAACGTCGTGGTCCAAAGTTGAATTGTAATCAGTATGTAAGGCAAATCAAGGTTTTTGAACAGAGAGAAGCGAGGTCGCCCACCTTGATTAAAAATGTTTGGTAGGAACAACTGATGGTAAAACTCGGGAAGAATGTGTCTGGTAAGAAAATAAAAACGGTCGTGGCGTGTTTACGTCAACATTACTTTTTTTCAATATTGTTTTAACACCCGTGACTTGATATGTTATTATGTTAAACTTCGTGTCTAGTCCCTACCCAGATATATGCTATTTCCTCTCGGCAGCTATTTTACGCTTGCGTAAAACTTTGCTTGTTTCTAACTATGGCAGCCTAAATATGTTTAAAGAACAATAGCGCAATAGTTAATGATAAACACTAGTGTTTAAGTAGTTGTTTTTATCAAGTTCTAAATTGTTTCGATTCCACCAATGAGATCTTGTTTGTCCGGGTACGTTTCTGTATATTTGGGGGCCGTTCTGTAATTCAAAGATTTTCGGGTACCTTTCTGTATACATAAATGTACCCCGAGTACCTTTCTGTAGTACCCGATACGACAATGACCCCCATCAGCCACAGTGGCTTACATTAGGTCATTAGGGACGTTTGGGGGGATTTTTTGAAACATACATAAAACACACAAAAACTGCCTTTTCACTAAAAAAATAAATGTCTCACGGTAAG
This sequence comes from Cyrtodaria siliqua, assembly GCA_037043455.1. NCBI lineage: Eukaryota > Metazoa > Mollusca > Bivalvia > Adapedonta > Hiatellidae > Cyrtodaria > Cyrtodaria siliqua. The sequence goes on from JAWPHD010002978.1 coordinate 104,278, forward strand.
TTTCCGGGAGTATATATATTTTTCTACATACACCTATTTTGAACCAATCAGATAATGATGAGAAGAATAAGCCCATTACAAGGTAAACAGAGACGAATGTAATACTATTAATATCGGGTCGACAGGGGATAAGGGTTTGACTGGGCTCCGCGAGACATGGGAGGGTATGAGTAAGGAGTTTTAAACTGCTCATTACTTCCTTTTTTAGTTGACCCGGACTGTACTGAAGTCGGCAAACACAGATTTTGTCACCTCCCCAATTTTGGAGATGTGTCACTTGACTGATAATCGATCAATCGATCAAATTATTGCTAATATGTCATGGTAATAATATCATCCTTTCAATGCCTTTCAAACATGTCCGTACTTTCTTGTTCGAGATAATAGTGTTGTTGATTATATACCTAAACATTTAAAAAAAATCCGAAAATCCTTTTATTTGTTATAAGTACAAATAAACAAGAGGCCCAAGAGGGCCTGTAGACTCTCTACTGTGTAACGATGTCATATTTAGCCTTTTCCTATATAAACTTTGGGTCGTCACGGCGGCCATTTTGATTTAAAAAACTTGATAGAGGCCAACCCAAGGAACATAATTATGATATTTCACAAGAATGGAATAAGTGTTTTAGGAGGACATGTTGTTTGAAATTTCCTTAAATTTGACCTTGTTTTAGACATGGCGGTCATCTTGAATGACTGGCAGTCGCGAAAAACACAAATCTGAGAGGGACTATCCCAAATATCATGGTGATTAAGTTTCATCAAAATCCTTCAAGCGGTTTCAGAGAAAATGTCATTTTCAACCTTTTCTTATATAACTCTATGTAAACTTTGGGTCGCCGTGGTGGCCATTTTGATTATTCGATGATAACGAAAAACACAAACTTGATAGAGGCCAACCCAAGGAACATGTATATGTTATTTCACAAGAATGGAGTAAGTGGGTTCGGAGGAGATGTCGTTTGAAATTTCCTTAAATTTGACCTAGTTTATGCCATGGCGGCCATCTTGGATGACTGGCGGCCGCAAAAAAAACACAAATCTGAGAGGGACTATCCCAAATATCATTGTGATTAAGTTTCATCAAAATCCTTCAAGCGGTTTCAGAGAAGATGTCATTTTTAAACATTTCCAATATAACTCTATTTTAATTTTGGGTCGCCGTGGCGGCCATTTTGATTATTCGACGATAACGAAAAACACAAACTTAATAGAGGCCAACCCAAGGAACATGTATGCGATATTTCAGTAGAATGGAATCAGTGGTTACGGAAAAGATGTCGTTTGAAATTTACTTAAATTTTACCTAGTTTTAGCTATGGCGGCCATTTTGGATGACTGACGGCCGTGAAAAACACAAATCTGAGAGGGACTATCCCAAATATCATTGTGCTTAAGTTTCATCAAAATCTTTCAGGCGGTTTCAGAGAAGATGTAATTTTTAACCTTTTCCTATATAACTCTATGTAAACTTTGGGTCGCCGTGGCGGCCATTTTGATTATTTGACGATAACGAAAAACACAAACTTGATAGAGGCTAACCCAAGGAACATGTATATGATATTTCGCAAAAATGAAATAAGTGGTTTCGGAGGAGATGTCGTTTGAAATTTACTCCAATTTGACCTAGTTTTAGCCATGGCGGCCATCTTGGATGACGGCCGGCCGCAAAAAACACAAATCTGAGAGGGACTATCCCAAATATCATTGTGCTTAAGTTTCATCAAAATCTTTCAGGCGGTTTCAGAGAAGATGTAATTTTTAACCTGTTCCTATATAACTCTATGTAAACCTTGGGTCGCCGTGGCGGCCATTTTGATTATTTGACGATAACGAAAAACACAAACTTGATAGAGGCTAACCCAAGGAACATGTATATGATATTTCACAAGAATGGAATAAGTGGTTTCGGAGGAGATGTCGTTTGAAATTTACTTAAATTTGACCTAGTTTTATCTATGGCGGCCATCTTGGATGACTGGCGGCCGTGAAAAACACAAATCTGAGAGGGACTATCCCAAATATCATTGTGCTTAAGTTTCATCAAAATCTTTCAGGCGCTTTCAGAGATCGTGGTCAGATCGCTCAATCCATTGAGGATTTTAGTATTAAATGGTGTCGTAGAGAACATGCTGACCCTAACTCCCTTTCTACTATTTTTAACGTCATAGATACTCGTATTAACTTCTATACGGCTAACCCCTCTCTACTTTCCCCTAGACCTAGGTTTTCATTGCGTAATTTAAAATCGGGAAACCAGGAATTTCAAAATAAGTTTGTTTAAGTTCCTGCTGATAAAGCAGCTAATAATGTTAATTATTATTTACGTCAATGTTTTATCTCAGGAAGTCGGAAGTAATAAATCGTATACTCCAGTGCAATATACTGAAGATGATGTTGTTTCGACGCATACCACTCAGTGTAAGATTTTTCAGGCTGGAGTAGACGAAAAGCAAAACAGACTTCCAACGATGTACTGGATTCCCAATGTACACAACAACCATATAAATCCCGTTTGATTTCCAATGCTAGTTCTTGCTGCCTTTAAAGACCACGTTAAACAATATTGCGCTAAAGCTTATGAAAACTCTGGGATTAATTTATTTTGGTCTATATTAAAAATTCAGGCGACGTTCTTGATAAAATTTGCAATAAACGTCAAGCTTCATCTTTAAGTACTTATGATTTTTCTACACTATATATACAACTTTACCTCACAACCTTATCAAAGACCAGCTTACTGCTCTCATTAAAAAAAAACTTTGCTAGGGAAAATACTACATTTTTGGCCTGTAACAATATTAAAGCGTTTTTACTAACGGTAGTTTGGACAATTACACTTGCCATGAAGTTTGTGAATCACTTATTTTTCTATTGGATAATATTTTCGTCAGGTATGGAACTACCGTTTATAGACAAATTGTTGGTATCCCTATGGGTACGAACTATGCACCCCTTGTCGCAGATTTGTTTTTATATTGCTATGAGAGATTTCATGTTGAGTCTTTCACCAGATACCCAGGCAGATGTTATTGAAGCCTTTAATGACACCTCTCGGTATATGGATGACATATTGAACATTGACAACCCTTTCTTTTCTACTATGGTTAATAATATATATCCTAAAGAACTTCAACTTAACAAAGCTAATATTTCTGATATTAACGCTTCTTTTCTCGATTTACATCTCTCGATTGAAAATGGTGAAATAATTAGCAAAATCTATGACATGATTTTAATTTTGATATTGTTAATTATCCCCATTTAGATGGGGATGTTCCCCGAGCAACTTCTTATGGGGCCTATATGTCTCAACTTATACGTTTTTCTAGAGCTTGTACTCGAGTTGAGGACTTTAATATTCGTATATCAGGGCTACCGTTACCATAAACTTTATTATCGTAACCCTGATCTTCTTTCCAAATATAAAAGTACTTTAAGAACTCTTCTGCGACAAGGACATTCACAACCTGACTTCTATGGTGATGTGATTTACAAACTTCGTAAAATTCTTGGTCATGATCACTTTCATACTATCTTTGTTAAACTCGTTAAAAGGTTTATCAAAAGAGGTTATGACCTATCATTTTGCAACGTACTGCAGGCTTGGTGGTTTACCCATTTACAGTTCACCACTATGCTTTCCTCTTTAATTGTAGGATGACCGGACAGGCTGTGGACCTACCTAAAGCCAAAAAGGACGGTGACGTTTGATGTTTGTCTGCGGACTTGTCGTGCCCTCAATGGTTTATGATCTTGTTGCGCTGGCTTCTGCTAAGTCATCGAGTACCTTCTTTGTGGCTTCCTAGGCTACTGATTTTTATTGTATCTTTGTGTTTTACTTATATTGCCTATTAATGCTGCCTTGTTGGTTAGAGAATAGTTTATGGCGGGGATTTCCTTATTTAAACTGTCCCGTTTAATTGGGATGACAGTTCTGTACCAAGGCGGTAGCCCTGCTGTCAACCATTTTTGTGTTTGTGACGTCAGATGCCTTTAAATTATTATTACTATTGCCATTCTTGTTTGTCTTTTTGCGTGTTTTGGGGTTTACTGTGTTCTGTGAAAGCTGCATTTCCTGTTCGATTTTTATACTTATTTTTAAGATACCTATACCTTTAGGACGTCCTATCGGTTTTATGGCGGAGGGACTATAAACCTTAGAACTACACACCCAAACACACTGACAAAGGTTGTTGTCTGCACATCTCCACGTCTCTTTGAATCGTGTAGCGCGAGAAACTCGTTTATACATATACCTGAGAATTCCAATAAGAGATCGTTAGTATTTTTCTCTGTCTCTTTGCCTGGAAACCCTAAGGAGCTTAATTGCGGAGGGCAATTTTTTCAGCAGGAATCTACCAGCATATAGGTTTCTGTTGGTCTTCATAGCAGGGTTAATACAGAGAGAAGGAGAGTGTTCACAGAGTGTTATTCCGTGCTTGAAAGAAGAAGGGCTGAGCTACAAGACAGAGTACTGCGGAGTTCGTAGCTTGTGAGTATAGTTGAACGTACTGCGGTTCGACAGACGAGTTGTAGAACGTACATTCGAACTACAAGCTGGCCAAGGGACAGGTAAGAACAGTTTGATGCTGGTAATTGAACCGTTGTAGGTGAATACAAATTGTTCGTCTTTGAACATACGTTCGAAACCTGATAGTTATCTAAGTGATAGATCAGGCAAGTGTCCAGCCCAACCTATGAGGCTGAGACATCAATATTAACATATGGTTGGAGCTATAATACAGGTTAGCTCATTGCAGTGTTCAGCTCGACGTACGATGCTGAAACACTTCGTGTTCAATACCTTATTTTACTTTATTGCGGATATAGTGTTATACAGTTATAGGTTCGAACAGGTAAAGTTTCGAACCAATTGTTTAGTTAAAAATCAACGGATGTTGACAGTAGCTCGTGTTTGGAGCACATTGTAAATGAATGTGTTTTAGAATCATTGCTTTGAATAATTGTAAATTTGGTATAATCATAAGGCAGGTAGCCTGAGGAAAATATAATATATATAAGGTTCAACGTTCATGTTTCACGTTTCGAACCTCGTTGTCTGAAACGTGGTGTTAATGTTTCAAACTAGAGAAAATCTAGACTGTATACTCAGCATAAGACACTGTCACCTTATGAAAGGACCCGTTTTAAAATGCAAGAGAGTTCGTAGAAAGTAATAAGTGCGTTCATATCGTACGAAAGGTTAATTTAGAACTCCAACTCCTGACAATAAATTGGCTCCAAAAACTCGCCCTAAAACTGACTCCAATACTTTACTCCAAAACTCACCCCAAAGCTCACTCCAAGACCACTCCAAGACTCCAATCCAGCTTTTACCCTATGCCGTCTTCTCTGCAGCTAATAGCTCAGAGGGGATGTGATCTTATCTGTGAAGTCTGTGATAAGCACATTATTTATGGGGCGCCGTATTACTTTTTAATACCATTTGGTGATATCATCTATTCGAACTGGTGATATCACTGATTCGAATAGGTGATATCACGCATTCAAATAGTTGATATCACCGATTCATTCTGAATGCGTGATATCACCTATTGAATGGGTGATATGATCTATTCGAATCAGTGATATCACTCATTCAAATCAGTGATATCACTTATTCAAAACGAATGAGTGATATCACCAATTCGAATAGGTGATATCACTGTTTGGAATAGGTGATATCACCCATTCAATAGGTGATATCACCCATTCATTTTGAATGAGTGATATCACCTTTTCGAATCAGTGATATCACCGATTACCAATTCAGAAATAAACTCTAGACAAATGACTGATCCCACCCAGGGTCCGTGTAACTAAATAGACAGACCTTCAAAATCGTCGTCTGTTGCAACATTCGGCAGGTTTTTTCGTCATCGGCATATAATGGCCGGCTTTCATGTTATGGTCGCATCAGCTCTGGTAGCAATAGATGCGGACATTTCCCCCCTCCCCCACACAGCAGAAGGGGTATACACCCTACCAAACCTACCCATACAGGGATCGATCCAGAAGATGTGGTACTGCTGCCCCCACCCCACCACCCCCACCCCGCAAAATATTATTTCATTTTCTATGCCTTTTCTATTATTTGATATTATTTGATACAGTAATTTAAGTTGTAGATAAACCCACTCTTCACCAATTACACTGAGAAACACAATGGACAGTTATTATTTAATTATTACAACTAACCGTTAGCAATACTATATAATACCAGTGACGTATAACGTTCTCCATTATAATACTCTTGGGGGTAAGTCTGTATTTTTCTTGTTGTAAAAACGAATAGGTGATATCACTGATTCGAATAGGTGATATCACTGATTCAAAACGAAAGGGTGATATCACCTATTGAATGGGTGATACTACCTATTTGAATGAGTGATATCACTGAATCGAATAGGTGATATCACCCATTCGTTTTGAAAGAGTGATATCACCTATTCGAATTAGTGATATCACTCATTCAAATAGGTGATATCACCCTTTCAATGGGTGATATCATCCTTTCGTTTTGAATCGGTGATATCACCTATTCGAATCAGTGATATCACTGATTCGAATACGTGATATCACTATTTAAATTCGAATCAGTGATATCACTCATTCAAATAGGTGATATCACTGAATTGTATTAAAAACCAAAACGGCGCCTCATAATTATTCACATATTACTTCAATACAAATAGGACAGTTTCACCGTATTGGTCAAAAATACATTTAGCTTCTGTGTGTCAGGGTTTTGAATATATAATCTTATATACATAAGAACCATGTGTGGGGTCAGTACATAACCCTTTTAATTAAACTAGTACCTAAATAAAGATAATAAGTGGACCCTGAAGACCCATGGAATATGAATACTGACTGAATATATGTTGTCATATATACACAATTCATGTGTAACATCTTACATACATATATTAGTAGACAGCATTCTTATTAAAACACTCGAAACATTCAATACAACTCATATTGGTCTTAAGCGTAAGCGTTCGAATATTAATAAGACGTCTTTGGGGGCACGAACCGCTACTCTTAGACATCAACTTGGGTGCAATGACCTTGATGAGCTAAGCGTAGAAGAGTATAACCGGGCACTAGATAATCTCATCTGTGTTACCAAATCAAGATTTCCAAGTGCTAAAATACTAATCTCTCTCGGTTTACCGAGAGGTGAACATGCTCAGAATAAGAAAGTAATTGAATCCAGTATAAACACACAACAAGCATATAAGGCATCCTGTGTGACAACAGCAATTTGTTTTTCAGGGGACAACCTTTGTCGGGTATCCTTGGCGACAGCAAACACTTAAGTAAGAAAGAAAGTAACCAGCAATTTAAAGTCAGAAATTAATATGATTACTGCTTAAAATGACTAGATAGGTATCCTTGGTGACAACAAATACTTAAATAAGATAGTAGTGATGATCCTAACCAGATATTTAAAGCCAGAAATAAATAAGAGCGTTGCTTAAAGCAAAAACTAGTCTAATGGAACACTTGTATGTGGATCTGTGTGTATGTAGATATATGTGGGTTTATCTGTTACATAGGAAGCTATCCAGCTGGCTTGCGGAACGTCGGTGGTTCTACCCAGGTGCTCGCCCGTGCACGAAAATTGCCCGGAGGGGAACCTGGGGTCTTCCTCCACCAATGGAAGATGGAAAGTCGCCATATGACCTTAGCTGTTGGTGCGACTATAAAATCCAATTCAATTGTATGTTACATATATATAATTATGCTTTAATGTGTTAATATTTGACCTGACACAGTGATAAATGTGAGAAGAAAAAATAATATTGTTTTTTGTTTTTCAGATTTATCTTGTTCATAATGGTCAATAATTGACCAATGCGTACACATGTATATGCATATATCCGCTCTGTCAATCAAACAATCAAACATATATCTGACCATGCCATTGACCAATTAAAATCACATGAGGTATTTACCCCGTTACATAAAGCACATGCTGTCCCACAAAATTGAGCTTGGACAATGGTGGGCGGGGTTTATCGATTTGTACGGATCTATGTATTGTTTATAATGTTGAAGACTGTGTTATAGAAAGCTATAGTGTTATAATACATTTTGAATCAAGCTTTTTGGAAGGAGTTGAATTTTAGTAGAAGTTTAGTATAATTATTATGCAGCTTTGCTTAATTTTAAATGGATACAGGCAGAAATTAATATATTATCTATACCTAAATGGTAAACTAGCTTATTAGCCGTCCCTAATCGTCCCTAACCTATATATATATAACTCATAAATTATATATATTGGACACTACTTCCTTCAGTGTATATGATGATTATGTTTAGATATTTGACTTTTAAACCCAGTGATAAATGTGAAATATATATATAACATGCTTTAACGATTTGGCTTTAAACTCGGTGATAAATGTGTTATAGCGTGACCCGGCTAGCTCTAGTGTTGCCACACGCCATAACAAGGGGTTGTCATTTAAACAAACGCCAGCTTCCGTAAACATCATTTATTGATGGTATGAATAATAAACATCTCTGAAAATATATAATACTCAACGTAAATCATCTAAAATATTACACATATGCATTCCATATCACAGATTAAGTAATTAAGCAATAACTTACATACATATGAAGTTCATCAGACATACAATTACTTAATGTATTTAAAACAAACCATACTTAATGCTATTAACATCATGTATTACTCATATATTACGATCTTACTGTTAATGGCTATATTAACATATTGCAAAACATACAAATTCCTTAACGCATATCAGCAGTATGAACTACTAAATAATATAGTCGCAATATAGTCACATAGTTATTATTAATACCTACATGTATATGGTACAAAGACTATATCCATCACACCCATCTCTCCTGCAATTCTATTTACCAGCTCGTCACCAGCTCTACATATATCTGTACATAAAAGGTCTGAATTAGTTCATGTACCTTTAAACTACATCATAACAAACTGGACACAGACAATCGATTCAAATGTCTAGCAAACATCAATATACAATTCGTGGCTCTGTTCATAAAATGATTACCTTTAAAAATATACATATCCGACAACGGACCTAATGCCATTTAACTATTATATTCACAGATTTATAGATGCAAACAGATGCATGGCAATTACAAAGTAACACATAGTTATAAAATCACATCTTAATCCCTATGATTTGGTAATTTGTCAATTATCAATCTCTTGATCAATTTAAGATGGAATGCAAATTTATTTTGGTGGGAAGCTGACTCGCGTCACACTAGTATGACGTTACCAATATAGTGACCACGTTATACATTCGAGTAATGCTGCGAAGCAGTGTACGAGATGTTGCGAATGCCAGTGTCATTTATCATTAAACAAAATAAGTGTTTGAATTGAACGTAGCGATTTCATTGGCTTAGAAAGTATGTCAGCCTGTAAATTGACTTAAATGGAAAAAAATCTAAAATCTTCTCTGATATACTGCACATAGCATAATCCTCTAGTCCTCTACCGTGTTTGTTAAAACGGCGACACCCGACTCTTCCCTGGGGTGTGTGTGGGGTGTGGGGGAGGGGTAGCAGTTTTACATATATGCAATTGTATAGGACAGTCTTTAAAAAATCTTCTCTGAAACTACAATATTGAGTTTAATATTTTGCATGAACCCAAAGCTTATCGATAGTCCTCTATCAAGTTTGTGCAGATGACGAACCTGGGTTCAGATTTACTGCTTAGGGGTCATATGGTTTACATTATTAGACTTGTAAAGAGTTTGTTATATTTTTTCAGTTTTTATGTCATCTTCATATCATGGCTGACACTTAGGAATCACTTTGTCCGTCCGTCACACTTTAACCTGCAGCCTGACCTTGGCCATAACTTGAAAGTATTTGACCTGTTCATAAAACTTCATAAACATCTTCATCTTACCTCAAGGAATGTCGTCACATATGTCTGTTAATTCTGATTTTCATTTTGACAGAGTTATTTATGCCCCCTTTAGTAAAACTTTAACCTGCAACCTTATAATAAGGCTGATAACTTTAAATACGCACATGGCAGGCAACGCAGATGTTCCGTGGACATGGCAGGCAACGCAGATGTTCCGTGGACATGGCAGGCAATGCAGATGTTCCGTGGGACACATTCTAGTTCTTGTTTTATATCCATGTTTGCAATGTTAATAAAAAAAATATGATCATTCATATCTAATCTTTAAAACACCAATGTATCTGTGAGTCGGTAATACTTCAACAACAGTAACAACACAAAACAGTTATGTTTGGTAAACCGTGCTCAATGATATGTATTACATCAGTTCATCTTTTATTAAGCTTGTCATTTTCCTTTCTTCTTTTCACTGCTAGGTGGTCTTTTATTATTTGCTGATTCCTGTTTAAGTTTAGAAGGTTGACTTTTTTTGTTTCCTTTTTGTTTAAGAGCCTTTGCTCTTGTCGTTGGTCTTGAAAGACTGTTGAGTTTCACTACAAAATAAATAAAATAAAATAATAACGCATCATAATTATGGCACTTTTCAAATCAGTGTAATTAAATTTGTGTACAGAAATGATCAAATCTATCAGACTAATAGATGGTTTGTATTTCTAAAAGTGTGGACATTTTCATTCAAATAACCAGTATATTGTCTTTTCGCAATTATCCCATTCAATCACCATCAAAAACAAAATTCACATTTCAGAAACGTATTTAAACACTGTGATGACACTGTAAGCATTTAACATGTTTAAAGGACAATTGGTCTGCCATTTTTATAATAAAAAAATAAGTTCCAAAACGGATGGGGTATGGTCAGGTCAAGTGATTTATTTTTTTGAAAGATGGCAGACCAATAGTTCTTAAACCGTACGCTAATGTTTCCTTCCCGTTTTAAATGTTTTTTAAAAATGTTTCAACGGTAAGAAGTGTAATAAAATATACTGTCAGTAACCACAGCTTTACTCGCCATTAACCAAATGCATTGCACATTTCATAGGATTAAGTTGGGCTCTATGGGAGACCATGGTTCATTGGAGCCTACATTACATATGCCCCCATCTAAAAACAAATCCCATGCCAACTTTTGGTTGAGCTAGGACACGTAATTTAAGAGCTTAAAACAACTTACATGCAAACCTATGGGAAGCCATAACCGTCAAAATGTGGATATTTACAAACCATTCAATGACAGGCCATTTAATTCAACATGAAGTCATTTGATGACGTACATATTGATTCGATGCGACGTGTAAACTCGGTTCATTCGTTACAAAGTGAATTGATACGGTTCAAAGTGAAATGATACGATGTAAAATGTCAAACCATACGACGCAAAGTCATTTGATGACGTACATATTGATTCGATGCGACGTGTAAACTCGGTTCATTCGTTACAAAGTGAATTGATACGATGTAAAATTTCAAACCATACGACGCAAAGTCATTTGATGACGTACACATTGATTCGATGCGACGTGTAAACTCTGTTCATTCGTTACAAAGTGAATTGATACGGTTCGAAGTGAAATGATACGGTATAAACTCGGTTCATTCGTTACAAAGTGAATTGATACGGTTCGAAGTGAAATGATACGATGTAAAATGTCAAACCATACGACGCAAAGTCATTTGATGACGTACATATTGATTCGATGCGACGTGTAAACTCGGTTCATTCGTTACAAAGTGAACTGATACGGTTCGAAGTGAAATGATCGGGCGAAAACACAGTCGGTGCAATGCAAACGCAATCCGTTCGACAGAAACTGATTTCATTACGTGCAAAGTGAAACGGTGCGACATCTGGCGGCGATATCTGCCACATCACTTGCAGGGTTATTTCCCCTACATAATATATGATAAATCAAAGTACTAAATGTACTGAGAATGCAAGGTTTGATAGGAAAGACTGTATGGATATTTGCATGATCAAATTTCCATAAATTTTACATAGTTTTAGCCAACTTGGCGATCTTTGGCGACCTACCAAAATCTTAGAGGGTCAATCCATTCCAAATATATTGTGATCAATTGTCATTAAACTGTTTCAAATCTAGACTAGAATATTATTTTATGAAACTGCTGATGGATAGACAGATTTGTGATTTGTGTTCATGGCCAAACTGTCACTCAAGATGACTTCCATGTCTAAAATTATGTCATTTACAGAGTGGCGTGTATTAAGTAGTCTTCCGGGAACAAGATGCACAAGAGGGCCTGTATCACTCTACTGGCTTGAATAGTCTAAGGCCGGAAAACAGTTTTTGTCTCGCCTATTCGAAGAAAAAAAGAGACATAGGTGTTGCTTCTCCGGCGGCGGCTGAGGCGTCAACATTCAAGTTTTGCGTTTAGGTCATTTTCTCACAAACTGTATGCACTAGACCTTTCAAACTTTGCTTGTAGTTGTATCTTGGGTAGTACAGTGCAACGTGTCAAAGCAAATGTGGAAGTGACCTTGACCCTCCAAGCAAAGGGCAGATAACTTAATAATTTTAGGTTCAACTTTTGCGTTTGGGTCACTTTTTCACAAACTGTATGCACTAGACCTTTCAAACTTTGCTTATAGTTTTATCTTGGGTGGTACATCGCAACGTGATAAAGCAAATGTGGAAGTGACCTTGACCCTCCAAGCAAAGGGCAGATAACTTAATAATTTTAGGTTCAACTTTTGCATTTAGGTCACTTTTTCACAAACTGTATGCACTAGACCTTTAAACTTTGCTTATAGTTGTATCTTGAGTGGTACATCACAACGTGACAAAGCAAATGTGAAAGTGACCTTGACCCTCCAAGCAAAGGGCAGATAACTTAATTGTTACCTTCAACTTTTGCGTTTAGGTAACTTTTTCACAAACTGTATGCACTCTTTGCTTATAGTTGTATCTTGAGTGGTACATTGCAACGTGACAAAGCAAATGTGGATGTGACCTTCACCATCCAAGCAAAGGGCAGATAACTTTAATTGTTACATTTACATCACTCTCTCATGAACTATAATTATGCACTAGATGTTTTAAACCTAATTTATAGCTTAATCTTTGGAAGAAAACATATTCTTTTTTGACATAGTTGTGTCTTGGGTAGTGCATCTTTTTGGATCCATGGATTTAATCTATGACCTTGACCTACTTTCTGGAGCTGATGCTTTTTAGCTCTACTGGCCAAGGGCCTTCATTTTTCATCCGATCTTTACAAAACTTTAACATATTGTTAATATCAATGAAAGCTCGCACAAGTTCGAAAACCAGCCAGATCGGACTAGTAACAGCGGAGTTATGGTCCTTGATTTAGTTAAAAAATGCTATATTTTGCCTCGTTAATACGACAGGGCTTTCATTTTTCATCTGATCTTTACCAAACTTTACCAGATGTTTTGCCTTTTTTATTATTATTAGTATATTTTCTTTTATTATTTGTACATTTTTTTTGTTTAAATTTGTTTTAAATATATATATAATTTTTTATTTTTTTATTTATTTTTTGATTATTTTTATTTATTTTTTTTATTTTTTTTTGTATTTGATATATTTATTGGTTTATTGTTTTAAATGTTTTTTGTTTATTTTTTGTTGTTGTTTTTTAAAGAAATAATTATATATATATTTTTTCTTTTTCTTTTTATCTTCTCTAGATCTTCACTACGTGCACGTCGTGGAGAGGGCACTGCCGATATTCAATACCTGAGAACTTGTCATTCTCAGGTTTGAATTGAATATCGGTTGACTGAATGTGAAGGTGTCTCCTGCGTCCCATCACAGCATACATCATCTGATGTCTACAGATCCTGGAAGTCAGAAGTCCGCGGGCCGGAGCCGGAGTCTAGATATCAGGGACGCAACCATAATCCCGGGTATCGAAGCGAAGGTCGAGGCCTACATTCGACAGAAGACCAAAGGTGACAGGACGTCGGGCGGTGTGTGCGGTCCAGGGGTCATACTGTGATGGGTGTGGCCCTAAGCAAGACCGTCAGCAAACCGTAGAGGATGTAGGACACCGTAGCGGATGTAGACCACCACGCCAGCAGCAGACCACCACGCCAGACCATTCCAGACCACTTCACCGCCGCAGCGAAAATTACACAGAGCGAAAGCGACAACTATCTACATACACACAACAGAAGCGACAACCACAGCAGCAGCACCAGATCAACCAACACACTCATCTAGAGAAGTCCAGACTCTATTATGCCCATAGCGACCAGGGTTCTCCAGGCGTTTTAGTTGGCGGAGGGACTTAAAAACTTAGAATTAACAACAACAACATTTTTCTTTTTATTTCATTATTTTTTTCGGTTCGTTGATTTTTGATGGAGTTACGGCCTTGACATTTTTACTTTTAAATTTCTTGTTGGCTCTACTCCTAAAGCCTTGTTGGATTTCGACGAAACTTGGCAGAAAGCATCGGTAAGATGTCTAGTTGTGCATATCGCGCTTTTTCCCAGTTCGCTGATTTATGACGGGTTATGGCACTTTCACATTTAAATTTCTTGTCGGCGCTACTCCTCCTAAACTTTCTACAAAATTTGGCAGGAAGCCTCAGTATGATGTCTAGTTGTGCAAATCGCGGTATATCAATGAAATCTCGGACAAGTTCGAAAACCAGCTAGATCTTGTTAGTACGACAGGTTATGGCCCTTGATTTGCTGAAAAATGCTATATTGTATTTCCTTTGTTAAATCTGTAGTTACTTCATTTTTTATCTGATCTTTACCATATTTGTTTAGAATGTTAATATAACCCCGTCCCCCACCACCCCGCCCCATTTTTATAAAATTGCATTCATAGAAGTGGGACAAATTAAAAAAATACCCATGCCAGACTAGACACAGCAGACTTATTTCCCATGATTACCAGGTGAGCGATCTAAGGCCATCCTATCCCTGTTGTTTTTGCAATGTTTGAAAAAAAAAGAAAAGAGAATTTTATGTCGACAACCATTGATGTAAGAGCCGTTTTAGCCAGTAGATCATCCAGAGGCCCTCTTGGGCCTCTTGTTTTTAATAGAATGGCATTTTACTTTTAAACAAATGCACTTAAATGTCATCTCAGCAAACGGCAAACTCCATTGTTTTTAGTTACTAAAATGTTTACAACCTCATTTAAGCATCATTGACCGTTTTATTTTTAAGTCCAGCCCCCGTTAGGCGAGACATATGAATCCACGGATTTCTTGTTTAAAAAATCAAAGGCTATAACTCTGATGTGTCTAGTCTGATGCAACTGGTTTTGAACTTGTCCAAATTCAGTGGCGTAACCTAGAAAACGTCTTCTGCTGCAGGGACAAATAACTTAACAAGAGGGAGTACCCGTTGATTCAACTTCTCTATGACTGTCCCACACATTGAAAAGAAACTTTACTGTAGTATTAACTAAAAAAAAAATAATACAAATCTAGCTACCTAGCTTCCGTATTTTACCTTGTATATTACGCAGTTTTTTTACTTCTTTTAAGGTTTCCGGGGGGGTGCGTAAAATACAAGGAAACAATACAATAAGCTTTTGTTCTTGCATTTTATATGCAGAAAATCGATGTTAGACTGGAGAAAATCGCCGATAAAAACATCGGGGACGAAAGACAGACATTTGTGAATGCCGATAATACTCTATTTTTCGTGACTTACTCGCTTTATACAAGTAATTAATTGACTTAATCCGACTTAGAAATGAATAAAGTTTATTATAAAGCTTGTTTTTATATAAATTTGTTGTAGAATTTCAATAAATGCTAGATCGAAGAACAGTGACAAGGTTTAATTGTTTAATTAACCAACAGCAAGAAATAGTGTATGCTTAAATACTTTACAAACACAAGCATGAAATATTGTATGCTTAAATACTTTGCAAACACATTACCATTTATACATTCGCTTGTAGTATTTAATTACCCTCCCGTAAAAGCATATAGTTTTCCTCTTTTTTTTGTTAAAAGTTTCACTCAAAAATATTCAAAAAAAATGGGGAAAAAACTTACTTTTTGCCAAATTGGGAATGGTATCATTTTTTGGTACAACTTATATAAGGAAAAAACTCACTGACCAATCAAGATACTGCAATGATATAATTTTGAATACCTGTACCTATGATTGGCCTTTCATTGATGGTATTTTTAGAATTCCTGAACAAATTTCGAATGTCAATGGATTTAAAATGGGCCATGTTTGGGCCCTTGTAATGTGATCAGATACCATTTTGCAATAAATTGCTTAGATTTTTTTTTTTTTTAAATCTATGATGCTTTCCCAATAATTTGCAACAATTTCCATCAGAATTTTAAATGCTGTGAATTGCCAAATCCTTGTCACAATATATTTGGAATAGATTGACCCTCTAAGATTTTGGTAGGTCGCCAAAGATCGCCAAGTTGGCTATAACTATGTAAAATTTATGGAAATTTGATCGTGCAAATATCCATACAGTCTTTCCTATCAAACCTTGCATTCTCAGTACATTTAGTACTTTGATTTATCATATATTATGTAGGGGAAATAACCCTGCAAGTGATGTGGCAAATATCGCCGCCAGATGTCGCACCGTTTCACTTTGCACGTAATGATATCAGTTTCTGTCGAACGGATTGCGTTTGCATCGCACCGACTGTGTTTTCGCCCGATCATTTCACTTCGAACCGTATCAGTTCACTTTGTAACGAATGAACAGAGTTTACACGTCGCATCGAATCAATATGTACGTCATCAAATGACATTGCGTCGTATGGTTTGAAATTTTACATCGTATCATTTCACTTCGAACCGTATCAATTCACTTTGTAACGAATGAACCGAGTTTACACGTCGCATCGAATCAATATGTACGTCATCAAATGACTTTGCGTCGTATGGTTTGAAATTTTACATCGTATCATTTCACTTTGAACCGTATCAATCCACTTTGTAACGAATGAACCGAGTTTACACGTCGCATCGAATCAATATGTACGTCATCAAATGACTTCATGTTGAATTAAATGGCCTGTCATTGAATGGTTTGTAAATATCCACATTTTGACGGTTATGGCTTCCCATACAAACCTTGATATGCCTTTAGCGCACATTTTTTGAGCTATCGCAATTTTGGTTTCATTCAAGCATTCACAGAAGACATTTCTCAACAAAAGCTCTAGATAACAATTTAATGCCCAAAAGTGGTTACGACTCAGCAGTCGTATGTTAATATTGATGGTTATGCCTTAGGAGAGCCAAAAGGGTGCATCGCATTTGAAGATTACGTACGTTGCCAAGTGCCTTCAGGGAGTTCCGAAGAATTGTACTAGCAGTACTATAAACACTGAAACAGGTTGATGTTGTGAAACACCTTAAAGTCTCACAACACGTTTATCAAGGAAGATATGACGATCATAAACCAAGAGGTGCTGTCATCTCTAAGGCTATAGTATCGTGAAAATATTCAAAGATGTTTGTCTTTTGAAGGTAAATTGTATGCAAAATACAAAAAACAACATGCTAACTTTTCGCAGTGACTAAGCTTGCCTTAGCCAAAACCAAAATGATTTGTTTAAGTTTATATTTCTCAGGATGAACTGGCTATCAAATGCTTACTCTTCGACGAGTGTAGATTGTATAAACCCGCGACATTATCGAAAGTGTAAATGGGATGACGAGTCGTTTTCAATGTTGATATCAATAAAATATCAGACCAGTAACACCGGAGTTATGGCCCTTGATTTAGTTAAATATGCTATAATTTGCTTCGTTAACTTGATAGGCCCTGCATCCGATCTTTACCAAACTTGGCCAAATTGTTGATACCAATGAAAGCTAGGACAAGTTTGAATACCAGCCAGTTCGGAAAATTAACACCGAAATTATGGCCATTTATTTTCGTAAATATGCTTTATTTTGCTTCGTTAACAATATTTTTAATCTAATCCTTACCAAACTTGGCCAGATTGTTGCTATCTATGAAGCTCGGATAAGTTTGAAAACCAGCTACACCTGAGTTATTGCCCTTGATTTTCGTAAATATGCTATAGTTTAATTGCCTTGTTACGATGATAGGGCCTTCATTTGGATCATAACTTGGAAATCATTGCAATTCCCTCCCTATTACCACATATACACTTACTGGACATTAACAGTCGGATACAACCATCCAACCAGCATCATGCCATCCCCACCCATTGGAAAATAGTCACTGGGTTATAACTTGGAAACCATTGAGATCCCCATCCTATATCATATATACACTTAATGGGCATGAACAGACGGATAGAACCATCCAGCCAACATAGGCCCCGGGATCTATCCCCATCTATGGTGACATAACCCCTTGGTCATAACTTGGAAACTGTTGAGATCCCACCCTCTATCAATATATACACTTACTGTGCATGAACAGACGGATACAACCATCCATCCAACATTGACCCCTTATGTCCATCCCCACCCCTTGGGACATAGCCCCTGGGTCATAACTTAGAAACCGTTGAGATAACCACCCTATAACCCTATAACCATATACTTATACTTACTGGGCATGAACCCTTTAAAGCAGAGACAGGGTTTGTTATGACACACCATCAACTGCGTGATCTCATTCTGTTATGAAATTATACATTTGTTTGACAATTTTTTCATCTTTACGAAGATCATCAGGTGAGCTATTCAGGGCCTTCTTGGTAAGAGCATGGAAGCTTTGTTTTTCACCTGAATTCCACCAAATATGTTAGGCAGTAGAGCGATACAGGCCCTCTTTTAATAAATTGTGATACAAAGAATGACATACATTTTGAACTCAATTCATCAAGCCAAACACAAGTGGAAAAAACATGATTATAAGCAGACGTAATCCGTATTCATGTGCTGAAGTTTGACATACAACGATATAGCCAATCAGAGATCAAACCGTTTGTGACTTATCATTCATTCCGTTACATATACTGTATAATGTTCAAGTATTATACACTACCGGTGTAGGGTAAGATATACGCTTCCGGAACTTAAATAATATCAAAATAAGCCACACGCTGCCTTCGTTACTCAATCAACGTAAGATATAACATTTGGCGACGAGGAAAACAAGCATCCACGATGTATTCATCCTAAACTGTATGCATAAACATTAGTTTGCCACCTTTCTCTTCATTTGATCAAATGCCGGTTCTCGATGGGAGAAATGGGTCGCACGGTTAGAAAACCTACCCGTCGGTATGGCTATTACAAACGATGGCCGTAAGAGAGCTCTTTTACTTCACTATGCTGGCGAAAGAGTATATGACATATACGATGCAGAGAAGGCAGACACAGAGGCAACATATGAGGCAACAACGACTGTGCTGAAAAAACTACTTTGCACCAAAGAAAAATGTTTAGATGGACATTTATCAATTCAGGTCATGTAAACAAAAGGAAACACAAACCCTGGATGAATTTGTCACAACTAAGATCATTATCAAAGAACTGTGAATTTTGAGAAAAAGATCACGAAATATTGCAACAGCTTTACAGCATTGTAAGTCAAACCGTTTGAGAAGAAAGGCCCTTGTAGACCCTGATAAAAAGCTAGTCGACATTTTAACTTTGGGCAGAACACTAGAAATATCAAATGAACAAGCCAATATCATGGAAAAAGAACATGAACGTGGCACAGGCAATGTAAATGCCATACAAAATTGAGGAAGGCCGACCACCATATCAAGAGGACAGCGTCGCCCACACAGGGCATACCCCAGGGGTCAATCCTACAACCAATACAATAACAAACAGCTGAAATGTAGAAACTGCGGTGGAAATTACCCTCACAAAAACGAATGCCCCGCTAAGGGTCAAACATGTAAATGTCGTTTCAAACCAAACCACTTTCAAAAAGCATGTCGACAGAAAACCAGGCAAACAACTAACGCAAGAGTACGCAAAATGTATGCAGATGGAGCAGTCGGTGGAAAATCAGGTTCTTCAGACGATGAGTACTGCTATGGTTTGCATTCCAAATCAAAAAAGACACCATCATCGAATATCTCAATAAACGGTAAACTCATCAAAGTACTGATTGACACAGGCGCATATATTAACGTTCTAGACGAAGAAACGTACAAATACAATTGACGAAAAGAAATCTCCCAAAATTGCTGCCGTGTGCAGGAGGAAGTCCCTTGAAAATTCAAGGAAAATGTGACTTTTTTTTTGTGACCCATAAAGGTGACCCATTTACTTCAACGTCAATAAGTGTGTTGTGGGTCGGGGTCATCCCACCGCACACTGTACAAATCATTATAATAAATGAATACAACATAATTATACACATGTATATCACATACTCAAAACACCATCACTCACACAATCCGACTCTTACTACACTTGTGTTCTAAGATTTAATAATATGTCTAACAATATTATTTCTTTAATGTTGCATACTGATGATAATTAAAAAGACTAAATAAATGGTATATCAGTATGTGTATCAATGTTCATATGTTGTTCAAATTATTTTACTTATATTTAATTTTGTCATTACTAGTAATTATAAACAAAGGGATTATTTTGAGTCGCTTTGGGGCTTAGGGAGAAGGGGGAAAAAGGATTAGGATTTAGGTGAGGTCACATGAGATAAGGATTCGCACGCTCGACTGGTTCGATGTATTCAGATTATCTAATTTCTGTTTCATTATATTTTGTATCATCTGTAAGTATTTTAGGTCGACTGGTTCGATGTATTCAGATTATCTAATTTCTGTTTCATTATATTTTGTATCATCTGTCAGTGTTTTAGGTTATTAGAGAATGTATAATGTTCCAATCATTATTAAATTTATCCATACATTTATTTATTATTTTGTTAATTTCATACCTGTATTTAATGCTTCATTTTAATCCTATAATTGACAGCTTAGTGTTAAGACATCTACTGGTGTATATGTAACGCTTCATTTCAAGAAATGTGACATTTTCCGATGCTACTTTTAAATTGTTTTCTTTGTTGCCAAAAATAATTTTATTTCACTTGTATTATGTTATATATGTTTCGAATATCTCTACATCAATTAATAATTTTTGTGTGTATTTACAATGCCAAAATATATGTTCTATTGTTTCTATGGCCTCTGTGCAAAACGTACATTTTTCATTTGACTTGATGTAGAGCAGAGTCAAATATTTATTTGTTGGAAATATTCTATGCAACAATCTTACTTGCAACCATTGAAGGTTGGTGTCTTTTGTTATTTGAAAAGGTATATTATAGAATATACTCCAGTCCTTTTCATTTATTGTATACATTTTATTCCACTTAGTTTGACTAGTAGGTTTTACTGTAATTTTATTTAAAGTGTCATACATTGGTTGAGTTCCTTTTTTGTTTTGTAGTATTGGGTAAATATGCGATGGAATAAGTGAGTACATCATTTTTTTATTTATGGATTCACATTTTTTGAACTTAAGGAATTGTTTAAGTGCAGCTATCATTCCATGGAAATGAATGAATGAATGGTGTTTTACGGCACGTCGAAACATAAATGTAAATGAAGAAAGTTAGGTGTAATGTTTGTTTTTTCTACAAATTCTTCTTTGGTAACGAGATTGCCATGTGTATTGCTTATATCATTAACATATCGTATCCCTTTATCGTACCAAGATTTAAGAAAAATATTTTGTTTTCCTATCAGTATATTATGGATATAAAATAGCGGCATTTTAAGATATTTTTTATAACAATCCACTTCCTGTGTGTCTAATTTTTATTTTATTTTAAGACGTCTCTCCAAAAACTGTTTTAATAGTTTTCATTACATTCTCTGGATAGTGCTTTCCACAATTTAAAATGTTATTTATGTCAAAGTAAGGGCTATATAAATTTTGCCAGTAGCCATCGGAGTTTGCAAGTTTTCTTATCCATGTTATCTTTAAACTTGAAACAAATGCATTACTATTAGTCATTTTTAATCCGCCTTCACAGTAGTCTTTAATAATCACAGAACTTTTTTTTATTTTAGCAGTTCCTTGCCAAAGGAAATTAAATAGAAATTAAATAGAAGGTCATTAATAGTCTTTATATATTTGGCATCTGGATTCGGTAATGAAATAAATAGATGATTTAGTGATGGTAAAAGCAAACTTTTAATGACTGTTAATTTTCCTACAGGAGTTAAATACCTTCTTGTCCAAAAACTTATAGATTTTTTCGATTTTTTCAAAAAAAATTACTCAAGATATGTGTTAAAGTTAATTCCTAGTAATTTAAATTCATTTTATCCCCATGCTAATTTACATTAAGTTTTAATTGCACTTGTACTATATTTCATTGATCCAATCCATATAACTTGTGCTTTATTTAAATTAAATTTTAAACCTGACATTTTTGAAAAGGTATGTAGTTCTGAAAGTGTTTCATTGAGTGAAATGTCTGATCCATCTAAAAGTATTGAGGTATCGTCCGCAAATTGTGATAATTTGTATTCAAAGTTGTTAATTTTTATACCTTTAATTTATGAATTATTTCTTATTTTTATTGTAAGAATTTCACTCTAGAGGATAAAAATATACGGAGACAATGGATCTGGAGACAATGGATCTCCTTGACGGCAACCGCGGCCTATATTGAAAAAGTCTGACAAAAATCCACATTGGTTAACTGCTGATGTTATATTATTATAGAAGAGTTTCACCCAACTTTGTATAGATTCTCCAAACTTGAAGAATTGTAAAGTTTTTTTTATAAAGGACCAGAACAAAGTCTGTAGTAGTTTTATTGTCCTCTGCAAATTTCATTATATCGTAAAGTAACCTTGTATTATCTCCCATGTATCTGCCTGCTATAAATCCTGTTTGCTCTTTGCTTGTTAATTTATATAATACAGGTTTAATTCGGTTTGCAATGGAACCTGAAGCTATTTTATATACAATATTTAAAAGTGTTATAGGGCGCCAATTTTTTAAAAGGTGGCGTTCTTTATTTTCTTTGGGGGTACAGGTTATACTACCTTGCCTCTGTCTGATCGACATTGAACCTGTATCCACTGAATAGTGAATGGATCGAGCAACAAAGTGACCAAGTTGCTCCCAAAGTACTTTAAAGAAATTGCTAGAAAATCAATCACTGTCAGGACTTCGGTCATTTGTCATAACTGATAGAGTTTTTGAGGCTTCTGCCAAAGTTATTTTTCCTTCAAGATCTTGGGATTCTTCTGGAGACAGTTTGGATTATTACAATGTTTAAATTCATCTTCAAGGTCATTATTTGTCTGATTATGTTCCTGGCTTGCATACAGGTTTTTATAAACATTCTATGTTTCTTGCAATATCTCTGCTTTATATCACCATTCTCTTTTTCTATTTTTGGAATTATTTTGCAAGTATAATTGTGTTTTTCAAGGTTGCAAAAGAAATTTGTTGGTCTTTCTCCTTCATCTACCCATTTCGCTTTTTATCTTATTATATGACCTTTCAGTGTGGTTTGTCCTAACTTATTTAATTCATTTTTTAATATTTTTAGTTC
Organism: Cyrtodaria siliqua; assembly: GCA_037043455.1. Classification (NCBI taxonomy): domain Eukaryota; kingdom Metazoa; phylum Mollusca; class Bivalvia; order Adapedonta; family Hiatellidae; genus Cyrtodaria; species Cyrtodaria siliqua. The sequence goes on from JAWPHD010002978.1 coordinate 127,729, forward strand.
ATTTGCATTTACTCCCTTTAACGACTGTTCTATAGTATCTATTTTTACAATGAGGTCCTCTTAAGTTTTAACTTTATTTTTTTTTCCCTTATAACTAGATATGAAATGGATTTTCCACGCAGTTCCATCAATAAGGTTTTTAAAAAGAGTTGATCATTAATAACAAACTGTAAATCTTCATCTGAAACTTCACTGAGATTTTCGTTATAAACAGGCAGCCGTTTGATTTCTCTGTTTTTATTGATTGCATTTAAATAATCAATATCATTTAAAAGGGAGTTATTATGTTTCCAGAGACCTTTGCCATGTGTTAATGTATTAAAACTGAGGTTAAGTAGTGTTATTGAATGATCAGATGTATACGCTGATTGAATATCACACATTTTAACATTTGGTAAAAAGTCTTCTCTTAGTAGAAAAAAATCTAGTCTAGCTTGTTGTAATGGTCTAGTTCGTCTCCATGTGTATCACTTCTTGTCTGGAAAATATTCTCTAAAGGGGTCAAAGAGTTGTTTATCTTGTATTATCTCTAAAAGGTTTTCCCTGGCGTTTTTATTATTTATTGATTTGTAGTTATAGTAGTCTATTTTGGGGTCAATCACAAGGTTATAATCGCCACATAAAATACAACTTTCATTTCCTATTTGTTCAAGGGTTGTAGATACATTTTCATAAAATTCTGGTTGGTCTGAATTTGGGCCATACTGAGTAACTAGTGTAAAACTCTTTGATTCAACCGTAATGTCTAGAGCCAACAAATTACCTTGCTCGTCCTTTACTTCATCATGTACTTTACATTCAAAATGTTTACTTATCAGGATTGCAACTCCCCTAGAATTAGATTTTGCAAAACTAAAATAACACTCACCATTCCACTGAGCATAAATAAACTTCTGTTGGGACTCGGTGAAATGTGTGTCTTGCAAACAGTATATATGGCAGTTTTTATCTTGCAAATACTTAAAAACATCTACACGTTTTTGATTACCGTTTAGGCCAAGACAATTCAAGGATAACATTTTTACATCACTCATCATGTATTGGGATAGTGGTACATATTGTACCATGGACCCTGTATACTAAGCCATCCAGCATGGGAGCCTGAGACCTCATGTGACAACAAATATGGAGGGATAGAGAAGGGGATAATAAAGGGGGGGGGGGGAACAGGTGCAAAGACATGCCACCAGAATAGTATAGTGGACGGGTGTTTGAGGCCCAATTTCATGTCAAATACATAATAAACTGCAAATAAGTTCGGATATTTTGGAACCAATATCATTTTCATGTTCACTATCTAATGTTATGGAGGTATACAGTTATGTTATACAGTTTTATAATTTAACAAGGATGATATATATACCCTATGTGTTAAAAGTGTATTTGGTTGAATTACTGCAAATATTAATCTGCAAAATTGAACAATTTGTAGAATAAAAGTCAAGTCCTTAAAACCAAATGATACGATGTAGTTATAAAATCCAGGAACACTTAAGTCAATAAGCAGTAATTGCTAAACTGATATACTATATATATATAGTTTGACCATGTTGACCAGCCTGTTAAAAAAAGAGATTTGTTACACTTACCAATAAGTAAAGTCCAATAATTATTCCAAACACAAATAACACTAAGTCTTGCACAATAGTATTCAACTAAAACATCAAGTAAACACAATGCTCATTTATATGGAAATCTGGTATTTCCTAAATTACTCAGTTACAGTTAATCCATTTCAATATGCCTTTTATGTTTCTGCACTGGATTATAAATCTAAGGTATATGTTGCCCTTGGCATAGTACATAATCATCTCTCATTATAACTGTTTTAATTGTAGTTTTTGTTCATGAATTGGCCTATTATTGCTTTATATAAACACTAAACACAAACATATTTCACCTGTACACTAAACAGAAGATAAAAATGAACCACTCTGAAAAAACAACAGAAAAAAACCACCAAAGCTCAAAAACTACACTTTCGCACTAAAACTCATACTTTTAACTGAATCCGGTAAATAATTACTTCTAATGTTAAGAGTTAAGACACAGGTGTACTAATAATTGCATTAATGTTGACATAGATGTCAAATTTGTGCCTTGTGCCTCCTGTGGTCTTTCCAAACACGGAACCGTTGAACTACCATGCGCTGTCCATGTCCTTGTGAAGAGTGATCCTGCTGATGAGCCCTTGGTTTAGTTTGGGAACGTCGTCAACCAGTCTATGTCCAGCCGCTTTCAAACTCGATCTCTTCTTCATAAGCATTGTTTTTGCGTTATTATTTCTCAACTTCATGAGAACTGGTTTAGTTGTGCCCGTCCTTCCAGGTATGCGATGTATCGCCAGGATTTGGTGTTGAGTCAATGTTACACTTTCAGTGGACAGGATGTCACAGACCTTCTTGGTGAGAGTGTCTTCAGTTTCTAGGGTGTCTTACTGAACTGAACATCCGTCATTTTTACATTGTTCTTTCGCGAATATTGCTCATTATAGTTCGCATTTTTACTTGCCTCTCGAGTCAAAGTTTCATTTGTTAGAACATTCTCTTTAAGTTTTTCTGACTTATTTTCCATGTTAAGTTCATACTTTAGGAATGTGTCTTTGAGTATATTGTTCTCGTATTCCAAGCTGATAATTTTCTCATTCATCTCCATTGTTTTCTCTTTTAGTTTTGTCTCAAAGACAACTAATATCTGTTTTTCCATTTTGACCATTATGCTGTCCACAGTATATGTTATAAGGCCTTCTATGTCTTCCTTCTTCATGAGGGTTTTGAACTCTCCCATGACCTCAGAAAGACTTTCAGTCAATGTATCTAATTGCTGTGTAATCAGAGCCATTTCCTCCGCACTACAGTTAGCAACTTCTGAATGGAGTCGTTTACTCGCCTGTGAGCTACTGTGCTTCTGATTTTGCTTAGCTGAGCCTGAGGTTAAATTAACTGTTAGTTTGCCGTGTGATGATTTATGATGGTAACTGGATTTCTGCATTGTGCTGAATGATGTGAGCACTTTTCAGAGTATTACAAAATCAGTGTAAGGGACTTGTAATCCAAATCAAGATCCCATAACATGAGGGAAAATGTCCAAATGAATAATGTTGTCTGAAGGTAACAAAGAACATGTAAATCAAGGTATATCCAGGTGTTCACAAAAAAACACTTTTGCTAATATCTCCAAAGTCTTTAGAAATTTTTCAATTATTTTTTAACAGCATCTTAAACTAGTATCTATGACAATCTCTGTCATACATATGTCACTTTAATGTCACTACTGAAGTTGTATTTGACAAAAAATCAGGAGCAATGTTTTAGCCTGATATCATTGCTCAAATGCCCTTAGGGAAAATGTGACTTGACAGTTGAGAAAAATGCAGTATTCAAGTCCATACATTTTACATAATAACGGGAAACCACGGAACGTTGCTTGGATATAAGACAGCATACGCGTTACATATTATTGAAATAGTATTCAAAATAAAATCCCAGGAAAATACCCAGATATATTTAAAGGAATAGGACAATTGAAGTCAAAAGCAGTAAAATTACGTATCAACAAAGACATAAAGCCTGTTGCACAGAGACAACGCATATCACCGTTTCATTTACGTACAAAAGTTGAAAAAGAATTAGAAAAGCTCTTAAAGGAGGACATAATCGAAAAAGTAGAAAATGAACCGACATCATGGATAACTCCAATCGTCACTCCACCAAAGAAAGATCCAAATGAAATAAGGTTATGTGTCGATATGAGAGGAGCGAACAAGGGTATAGAAAGAGAACGACATCTTCTTCCCACTATCGATGAATTGATCAATGATATAAACGGAGCTAAAGTGTTTAGTAAATTGGATCTTCGTTCTGGATATCACCAGTTAGTCCTATACTCAGAGTCGAGATACATCACCACTTTCAGTACGCACAATGGTATATATACATACAAATGCCATATACTTTGAATTTTCTTCGGCACCAGAAGTGTTTCAAGAAACAATACGAAACATCACCCAAGGCATTGAAGGCGCCAAAAACATATCAGATGACATCCTCATTTTTGGCAAGTCGAAAGCAGAACATGATGTAGCACACGAACAAGTGTTGCAAAGACTGCGTGAAAATGGTCTTACGTTAAACAAACAAAAATGTGAATTTAACAAAGAAACAATAACATTCTTCGGAGTTGTGTTCAGCGGTGAAGGCATATCAGCTGATCCTGAAAAGTTCGTGCCATTAAGCAAATGGAACCTCCACAAAACCTCCATCTCGTTTGTTAATTTAAACACCTGGATGGGCTACGCCCATTTCGATGTCTAAATTAACCAACTCAATGAGACCATACTCTATCTTTTACATAAAATCTGGAGAATGGGCCTAGAACATTCTAATCTGCAGAACTGCAGAGTTGCTGCAAATTCTGTTTACGATGAAGACACGTTTCCACATTCATATGATGAAGACCATATAAGAAGAACAGGACTGGTGTTGTATGTTGTCAACACTGAAATTGCACTGAATACGATCATTTATTTTCATATATGTCTTTTCTCGTAAAAAGGTTTTTATGCTCCTCGAATTGCCATCATGTCCATCCATATGTATGTACGTCCTTCCGTGCGTCCGTCCATCCCGCTTTCTTGTCCGCTCAACTCCTACGTGTTCATCGGACAGAACGTTCCAACTGAATAATTTTTTGCGGAATTATGGAACTTTGAAGTTTTTATTGTCTAAATCTTCATAGGAAGTATCAGTGTGATGTCTAGTAGTATTGTCAGGACATTTCGGTTGTTGAATAATTGTTGTCGGAGTTACAATGACAATTGGCAGGGATGACGAGTACCAAGCCTAGTTGCGCATATCGCTGTCGTGTTCCGGTTGAATGCCTTTTGGCGGAGAAATGGCCCTTTAAAGGTTTTAATGCACAAACAGTGTCCGGACTAGTTCTCCTGAACCATGGTCGGATTTCAGTGAAACTCGACAGGGATGATCAGTATCAAGCCTAGATGCGCATGTCATTGCCGTGTTCCTGTCGAGTGTTTTTTGGCAGCGTTATGGCCTTTAAAGTTTTCTCAATAAACAAACTTGGTCCGGACTGTTCTCCTCGCCAGCAGGGATGACCAATATCAAGCATAGTTACGAATATCGTTGCTGTGCTCCGATTGAATGATATTTGGCGGAATTATGGCCCCCTTATACAGAAACTTTGTCCGGACTAGTACTTCTGAACCCCTGGCTGGATTTTAAAGATAGGGATGAGCAGTACCAAGCCTAGTTGCTCATACCGTTGTCGTGTTCCGGTTGAATGACTTTTAGCTCTACTGGCCGAAGGCTTATGAGATGAGTTGTCCGTCGTCAACTTTTTTCTCGTTAAAACGATAGGGCCTTCATTTTTCATCCGATCTTTACCAAACTTTACCAGATTGTTAATATCAATGACAGCTCGGATAACTTTGAAAACTGGCCAGATTGGACCAGTAACATCGGAGTTATAGCCCTTGATTTAGTAAAAAACGCTATATTTTGACTCGTTAAGACGAAAGGGCCTTCATTTTTCATCCGATCTTACCAAAATGTTAATACGGGTGAAAACTCGGACAAGTTCGAAAACCAACCTAATCGGTCCAGTAACACCAGAGTTATGGCCCTTGATTTGCTGAAAAATGCCATATTCTGCCTTGTGAACACTCTAACACCTTCATTTTGTATTTGATCTTTACTAAACTAGGCAAGATTGTTAATATTGATAAACGCTCAGACAAGTTAAAAAACCAGCTATATTGGACTAGGAACACCAGAACTATGTCCCCTTGAATTATTGAAAAATGCCATTTTTAGCCTTGTGAACACTCTAGCGCCTCCATATTGTATAACTTGAACAGATTTTTTATATCAATGAAAGCTTGGAAGAGTTTGAAAACCAGCCAGATCGAACCGGTAACACCGGAGTTATGGCCCTTTTTCAATATTTGGTAATGTACATTGGAAACCCCAGGGGTCGTGGGTTCAAATATCACTGGAGGCATATATATTTTTTATTATTTTTTGTTTCTTTTTGATTCATGGGTTCAACTTTTCTCTGATTGGGAGCTTAGGGGCCCTCCCTGGTTGGATCAGTTTTACATAGAGTTATATGGGAGAACTTCAAAAATCTTCTTTGAAACTACAAGAGCTAAAGGTTTATTTTTTTTTATTTGTTATCAACTTATGGAGTTTATATTTTGTATTTACCATCATCTTATTGTCCGATTTTGTTCAAATGGTGACCCTGGGGTCAAATTTGGCCCCGCCACATGAGTCACAGTTGTACATAGACGGATATAGGGATAAACTTAAACAATAATTTTTTTCTGAAACTACAAGAGCTAAAGGTTTAATATTTTGTATTTATTATCAGCTTATGTTCCTCTACAAAGTTTGTTCATATGATGACCCTGGAGTCTAATTTGGCCCCGCCCCAGGGGTCACAATTTTACGTAGACTTATATATAGGGAAAAACTTAAAATATCTTCTTCTCTGAAACTACTATTACAAGAGCCAGAGGTCTAATATTTTGTATTTACCACTGGAGGTAAAAAAATAAGTTAATTTTTCATTTTTAGCTCTACTGGCCAGCAAACTTGCTGGGTAGGTATCTTCTGTGGAAAGGAAGCTTTAGATTGCAAATGGGGACAGTCACTGGGTTCAAGGTCACTGTTACTAAAATAGAAAATGGTTTCTGCTCAATAACTTTTGTTATGAGTGAGGTATTGCAATGAAACTTGCAGGGTATATAGCTTATATGGAAAGGAGGGTTGGGTATGCGTTAGGGGCCACGGGAGCCAAGGTCAAGGTCACTGTTACTAAAAATAGAAAAAAAATGGTTTCTGCTCAGTAACTTTTGTTTAAACTTTTAAATGTTTTGTTAATCCGTTTACGGATCTCGACTTAGCGATTAAAATGTCATCCAGGTGTGTGTGTGTGTGTGTCAGTTCGTCAATCCGTTCGTTCGTCCGTTAGTTTGTTCGTTTGTGCGTCCGAGTTTCATTTCTTAATATCTTCTTCGTTACATGCAGGATTTTCACCAAACCCCATCATAATGTTCATTATATGGATCCAACATCACATGCTAAATTGCGTGTACTTTCGACGAAATATATGTCACGTCTGGTCTCCGCAACGACATGCATATCTTGCTTCTTTCTTGTAGGATTTTCACCAAGCTTCACCAGGATGTTCCTTATATGATCTAACATCATGTGCACAATTTCGGGTCGTTGCGCCCTACTGTTGACGACATATAGGTCATGTCCGGTCTCTGCTACGACATGGGTATCTTTCTTCTTTTCTTGCAGAATTTTCCTTATAGCATATAACATCATGTGCAGAATTTCTGGTCACTGAGAACTACTTTTTACAAAACATAGGTCACGTACGGTCTCCGCTACGACATGATTATCTTGCTTCTTTCTCCCAGAATTTTCACCAATCTTCACCAGAATGTTCCTTATATGCATCTAACATCACGTGCAAAAGTTCGGGTGGCTGTGACCTACTTTCAACGAAATATAGGTCACGTCTGGTCTCCGCTACAACATGAATCCCCCACTGTTAATGACATTAATTTAATACATTTTGGGATTGGCATCGGTGTTAGTCAAATAAAAAATCTGGACCTTTATAATAGGGCTCGACATGTAGGCCGTGGCCTTATAATTTAAAAGAAGTACTGATGGGAATTTTATGACGACAACCCTAGATATTATAGCCATTTTAGACAGTAGAGAGTCCACAGGCCCTCTTGGGCCACTTGTTATTTTTATACGGGACGTATTATGGTATGGGGTTTTTCGTCCGTACGTCCACAGCATCTCCGTGGCCGAATGGTTAACGACGTTGCGTTGTAAACCTTCGCCTCTCACCGCTGCGTGTTTGAATCCCACTGGGAGCTTCTTACGGATGGCGGGAGGTGTACAGTCATGTAAGGTTTATATGACAGTTGATTTTTTGTGCTGGAGGCAGACCACCCACTTTTCCTGGGTTGAACCAGTACTGTGGTTTGGTTGGTTGATACAACGTATGAAACTGATATATGCAAAATTGCATTAGCAACTATTTTCGTTTTCATTATATGAGTACTTCCAGATTGATCTCCACATTTGTTATTGTTTAATGCATAAATGTGGTTCCACACACATATTGAATGCCACAATGCATGCCCAAATCGCTGACGAGGTATATCAGGAGCATGATGACAGCATCCAGATTTTGTACGCCTTCAACAGCACTGTTATTATCCAGCATCAGTTAGCTGCGTGTAGAGGTTCGAACCAATAATTTTAGTTGTTTTCACATGCATACCTCAACAACCGGTGTATAATCAAATTCATTCTATTTGAAATTTTGGACTTCAAACGACAATGTTTAAAGTACTGCATACAAATTATGTGCAAAGTAAGACAATAAACGATATCTTGTTCTGCGAGAAGTGTTCTGAAAATGGAAAGTTTCCAGTATTGATTCTTACCTTTGAATGGTTCGATATTGTTCAGCTGAAACAGTTATGTAAAACATGCCTTAAATTTGCTAAAATAACGTTTGTGTGAAATAAATAGTAGCATTGTTTCTCTTATGTCATTATCGCATGATCCATATTTGTTGGAGGTACTGACGGACGGATGGACGGTGTGCAAACCGAAATTTATGTAAAATACATATTAAGAGGAATCAGCACAAGAAGCAAGAAACACTCGTTTAAATAGCATTTAATACGTTATCATGATTATGTTGTATATATACGTGAGCGCACATTTTAGGCTGTATATAACGGTCGGTTTTATTAGTCTTCGGAGTGCAGTGTATTGTCATCATTGGGTTTAAACCATGTTTGATGCAATGGCTTCTTTCAAATGTAGTTTGTTTTTATATATTCATACGTAGATTTTATCGTAGTCATCTTTGGAGTCCTCTATTTCCGTTTTATTTTCTAAAGGTAAAAGAGAAGAAAAAAATCAAGTTTCTGATAACATATATACATACTTTTGGAATTCCATAAACGATCATAAATGATGCCTATAAATGAGGTCTATAAATGTCCGATGTTTTGTATTTCATTAGTGTTGTTCCGATTAATCGATTTGATCGATCATCGATTAGTTATGCCTTTGATCTGATTAATCGATTACAGTTTTTCATGATCGACTTTACTCTGTTGTTGAAAATTGTGGCTTATTTCATTCTCTTGTACTAAAATATACAAGAAAATATAATGAGTTATAATTTTGCAACAAGTAATCACATGTTTTAAATCAAACTGCTGTATCTTCCTTTAAATAAACAGTAATAAGTCTTGTAACATAATCAGATAATAATACTAAATATAATATATTATACAATTATATAATAACTGACGTTTGCCTGGACGGCTTGTGTGACTTACAGACACATTTGTGACTAATAGATGGAAAAAGAAGGGGGGGAACTGATTTTCCTACAACGAATCTGTATTTTCAATTTATTTAAACTCATTGTTGCAAAAGAAACTATTTTTAACAAAAAAAATAGGTTGTTACGAGTTAACCGAGGTACGAGTTGACTTGGGTACGAGTTAACCAAAATGGGCGAGAGTTGTCCTAGGTCCTAAACGCCCATGACGTGGTCCGAGTATTAACTTTCATACCCTATCCAACCCATTATCGAAGAAGCGAAAACGGGCTGGGGTATGAAATAAAACCTTAATTTCGGCTTAAAAAGTTTGCATATTGTAAAATTAAAACATTTAATAGTTTATTTTAAACAGGTTATCGCATTTTTTCAATAAAACATGTTTTTAAACATGTTTTATTGTCGAAATATCCGTTATACAATCCTACTAATATAAGCTTTCCCATCGCTTAATTGAATTAATACTAAGATTCTGCCCACGTACACAATTCGTATCATTGGCACCGGATCCTGGTTGATAGGTTGTTTTATATATACCTTCAGATTAAAGAGAAAACGACGATCGTGACTTTGGCTTCACCAACAAAAAACCCAAAAAAAACCCAACAATATCTGTTTGTAACATGGTGTTTTACGTCATCTTCAGCACATTTTAGGTTATACATGATGGTCGAATTTTTCGTGAGGGAGGCTTTTCATAGGTAGAACCAGTACTGTACACTCATGACATCTGGGCGCGAGCTAGATTCATACCCACGAACGTAGCGGTGAACTTGAAAAAGCACCTCATCACTCTGGACCACCGGTTCTAAAATCATTCATGCGACAGTATGATGGAAAATAAAAAAGAACAGCCCAATATTCTCCGGACCTACGTTCGTGTATATACGTTTGCACCTTGAGATAATTCTCTTTTCTGTATACGTCTTGCCATTCGTAAGAATTTTTGTCTCACTTGACAAGCCGAGCTCCCAGTGGGCTTTAAACTCGCAGCGGTGAGAGGCGATACAGTTTTACCTGTTTTCCGTCGACAGTACCATAAAATAAACAATGGGCCCGCAAACTTACTTTTCCCGCAGCGTTGCGTTTTTTGTCACCGTTTAACAGCTTTTATATTAAAAAAAGGTTTATTCAAAAGTCATTATCTTAGCAATTGCCGAAAATGGGTCATGTGCTTAACTATGTGTACGCAGAGCACGTAACGTATACATATTGTCTGCCAATGTGTGTATTGTCTGCAGAAATCAGAAAATTAAAAAAGTAAAAAAACAGCAAAAAAACCCCACCAACAACAAACAAACAAAATAAAACGAGGGGCGAGTGGATATAAGGATTCAGACTAAATCATCAACATGTCAGCGCCAAATAATATATAAAATAGTAGAAAATACCAAAATGACCCACAGAGTATCTGGGAATAAAATAAGTTCACGGAGTATGCTCCCGGACCACACTAGCAACGCTCTATCTAAGCCCCTGACAGGTAACGATGGTTTGATCATAAATAATTTTAAAAAAAAATGGTTAAAATACATCAATGAATAAAAAATCAAATATTATAAGTAATACAAATGCAGAAATGTGAATAACTAATGACGTAGACTATATACATGGATGTTGGCATACTGTAGGCAGACATGTGACCAACTGCTGACGTATAGAGAGGCAACCGTTATTGCACGCAAACAATAAGAAAACGTTTTTTATTTATTTAGATTTTTTTTAAATAACATTTAATGTACATTTGTTCACACATTAATATAATTGCCAGGAGCGTATATGGGTTTGTGTGTGTGTGTGTGGGGTGGGGGGGGGGGGGGGGGGGGGCGGTCATTACCAAGACCAGCTTCAAGTGGAATTCAAACCTGCTACAGTGAGAGATGAGTGTACTCCAGTCTGTGACCTCTCGGCTGCATAGGCAGTGCCAATGCTCAACATAAATGCTTAACAAGCTTTTATAAACTTCACTGAAATACAAAATCAATACCTTTCATTGAATTGACATATACCTTATTACGAAATTAACAATGTCCCGTTAAAAAATGGTTTAACCTGCCATGATCAGTGTTGTATATTGTGCTATGCTCTGCGCATGCCCAGATCTTACATGTATTTTTATACTGGCACTGTCCAGGCAGTTGTTAATAAATGGTTGAACTATTAACACGTATTTGTGTCTACTGATTATACCCCACGCTTAGTGGATATCTCATTTGAGATACAGCTAGAAAATATAACATGGTGACAGAAGTGGTTTAGTTCTGGAAATTTGGAATTCTAATTAACTAAACTACATATAGTGATAAATTGTGTTATTAAGTTGTTCTAGACAGAAAAACTAATAACTATGGATCTTAACCATCACGCACCCAAATGAATTGGGAGTCCAAGGATTTAAAAAATGCATTCAATAAATTCCGGGACCAAGCGGAATTCATGTTCAAAGGCCCACTAGCTTCGAAGACGGAAGAAGTACATTGTAATTATTTAATGTTGTGGACAGGAGAAAAGGGACGTCAAATTTATTCAACTTGGACACTTTCGGCAGACGAAAAGAAGGAACTAAAAAACTATTACGGAAAATTTGAGGAATACTGTAAGCCGAAACGCAACATTATCTACAACCGGTATCTTTTCAAAACGCGAATACAGAAGGAGGAGGAACCGTTTGAACAATTCGTTACGGAATTGAAAACACTTATCAAAGACTGTGACTACCCTAATGACATCCAACCCGAATTAATCAGGGATCACATCGTGTTCGGTGTGCAATCAGGAAAAATCCGGGAAAAACTTATTATGGAAGGGTCAACTTTAACACTAGAAAAGTGTATAGACGTCGCGCACACTTACGAGTTGGGACAGTCACATGCGCAGGCCATAGGACACGCACCGCAGCAAGTTGTAGATGCTATCAATCGGCGTGAACGTAGTCACCAACGGCCGAGGGGACGGAGACGGAGCGTTACGTCACACCAGGACAGGAGAACAGACACCGACCAGCAACAAGGTACCAAAGAGCCGACGAAATGTGGGAACTGTGGGAACAGAAAGCACTTCAGTAATGCAGCCTGCCCAGCAAGGGGACAAAAGTGTCACAAATGTTTAAAAATGAACCATTTTTCCAAAGTCAGTGCACAAGATTAGCGAGGATTATTACCATTCGGACAATGACAGTGAAAATGAAACCAGTGTTGAATTCTACGTATACACGGTAAATTCTTTTTCTTCTCAGCCTGATCAAGTCTTTGTTAAACTTAAAATTGGTACTGTAAAACATTCGTCCGAGATTGATTGCAAGATTGACACAGGTTCGCAAATAAATTGCTTTCCACACCGCATTTTCAAAAAGCTTAACATCAAACTTGGTTGCCTCCGATGCCAAATTAACATCATACACAGGTGACCGCTTGACTGTGCTTGGAAAAGTATAGTTGAACTGTTCATACAGGGATAGGTCAATTGAAACTAAATTCTATGTAGTGGAGAGTTCTGCACCCCCTCTCTTGAGCCTCAAATCATCTTTAGACTTAGATCTGATACAGCTCACTCACTCAATTGATAAGACCGATTCCCATCCCGACTGACCCTTGTCTAGATAAAGCCACAATGCTCAATGAATACAAAGAGTAATTCAAAGGGATTGGTTTGCTCCCAGGAACAAGTACTTTGCATTTAAATGAAAATGCAATCCCCGTGGTGTGCCCCTTAAGGAAAGTTCCTTTTGGGCTGCAAGACAAATTGAAGTCTGAGTTTGATTCAATGGAATCCAAGGACATTATTTGCAAGGTTACGGAGCCGACGAGTTGGGTTAACTCATTAGTTTGCGTTGAAAAACCCAACGGGAAGTTGAGAGTATGTTTAGACCCAAAAGAGTTAAATGATAGCATATGCAGGCCTCACTATCCCATGCACTCCAATGCAGGCCTCACTATCCCATGCGCTCCATAGACGACATTACGTCAAAATTAGCTGGTGCAAAGTACTTTAGTGTACTTGACGCGACCCAAGGCTACTTTTCAATACGACTTGACGACGAATCCACATATTTGACGACATTTAACACTCCATTTGGCCGATATAGCTACTTGCGACTACCCATGGGTATTCGTTCGTCCCAGGACATCTTTCAGAGGAAGATTGACGAAATATACGAGGGCTTACAGAGCGTGAGCTCAATAGTGGACGATTTAATTGAGTTTGGACGCACACATTCGGAGCATGACCAAAATCTCCGAAACGTCCTAGACAAGGCCAAAGAAACCGGATTAAAGTTTAACCCAGATAAATGTCAAATAGGATTGACGGAGGTCAAGTACTTTGGTCACGTGATCAGTGCCGACGGACTGAAACCGAGTCCTGAGAAAATTAGCGCAATTCTCGACATGAAAACACGCAGTAACCGGGCGGAACTTGAAACGCTGCTAGGCATGATAACGTATCTGACCAAATTCGCGCCAAAACTTGCCGAAATAACAGGCCCAATGCGAGCTCTGTTACGCAAGAATATTGAGTTTCGCTGGGATTGCGAACAGACAGACGCCTTCCAGAAGGTCAAAACGGTCATTACCCAAGCTCCTGTGCTAAGTTATTATGGCCCAAAATAATTTGTACGGCTCCAAGTGGACGCCAGCTCGAAATGTTTGGGAATTTGCTGTTTACAAGACGGCAAACCAATAGCATACGCCTCTAAGACACTGACGTCGACAGAAATTGGGTATGCACAAATAGAGAAAGAAATGCTAGCCGTTTTGTTTGGTTGTACACGCTTCAAACATTATATTTATGGACGGCACACAGTTGTTGAATCGGACTGTAAACCGATTGAGTCAATCATGAAAAAGCCCCTGTGTAGCGCCCCACCTAGACTGCAAAGAATGCTTCTCCAGTTACAAAACTATGACATTGAAGTAGTTCATTGCAGAGGTCAAACTATTCCGCTTGGAGATGCTCTTAGCAGGAATTACGTAACCGACACGTACCCAGGCTTGATTGAAGGACTGGACACACATGTACATACTGTACTTAAGTCTTTACCTATCAGTGACAGTAAAATCCAACAAATCCAAGGCTCAACACTCAATGACAATCAAATGCAGACACTGAAATCTGTCATTTTGAAAAGTTGGCCTGACAATAGGAAAGACTGCCCAAATACAATCTTAGAATTTTGGAATCACAGAGACGAGTTGTCTTGTGAAAATGACATAATAATCAAAGGACAGAAAATTGTCATTCCAAACTCTAAGCGACAGGAAATGATTGTTGCAGTTCACATTGGTCATTTTGGTATTGAGAAAACAACCGGACGTGCAAGAGACATTATGTTCTGGCCCTCAATGACTAAACAAATATCCGACCACGTGCTAGGCTGCCCGATTTGCAACAAGCACAAAGTGTCAAAGAACCATTACACCCCCATGATGTGCCTCAAAGACCTTGGCAAAACTTATCATGTGATCTGTTTACATGGGATGGTCAGGAGTTCATGGTTCTAGTAGACGCCTACAGCAGGTACTTTGAAATTGACCTGTTACCCAACACGAAAAGTATTACGATCATCAGAAAATTTAAGGTACATCTGCGTAGATTCGGTGTTTGCGAGAAGTTGAAAACCGACAATGCTGCCTACTTCACAAGTGACTAGTTTCAGAGATTTCTCAGAGACTGGAACATTAAACATGAAACTTCTAGCCCAACACATGCAAGCTCAAATGGTCTCAGTGAAATCTATGTCAAAATTGCAAAACGCATTCTGCAAAAAGCAAAATATGACAATAAAGATCCGTATTTGCCATTATTAGAGTATAGGAACACTCCACTCAAATGTGGATGGTCACTCGCACAACTGTTAATGGGTAGGCGATTAAGGTCAATTCTCCCATCTACCAGCACACAACACAAGACAGTCAACCCCAAAACTGCTAAAAAAACAAGAGGTCAATGACCTTGAAGCTCTACTGATTGATTTAGATTTCAGGAAGTAGTCGCTACAAACTTGTTTTTTGAAAATTTATTTTTAGCCGTGGCGACCATCTTGATAAATTTATTTATTTTAAATCTATTTTTAGCTGTGGCGGCCATCTTGAATTTCCGGCCAGGCTGAAATTTTTCTAGGATCAACTAGACATCAAAAGCAACATTCCTGTGAAGTTTCATGAACATCCGTCAAGTAGTTTCAGAGAAGTAGTCGCTACAAGTGTTTACTATATAACTCTATGTAAACAAAGATGGCCACTGGCAGCCATGTTTAACATCGAATCAAAATAATGTTTGACTAGGATCAACACCATGTCATGCTGATCATTTAGAAAAAGTCCCATATCAATATCACTTATAGTTTTCAAGAAGTAGTCGCTACAAACTTATTTTTTAAAAATCTATTTTTAGCTGTGGTGGCCATCTTGAATTTCTGGCCGACCTGAAATTTTGCTAGGATCTATTAGACATCAAGAGCAACATTCCTGTGAAGTTTCATGAAAATCCGTCTAGTAGTTTCAGAGAAGTAGTCGCTACAAGTTTTCATTATATAACTCTATGTAAACAAAGATGGCCGCTGACAGCCATGTTTAACATCGAATCAAAACGATTTTTGACAAGGATCAACATCATGTCATGCTGACCATTTTAGAAAAAGTCCCATATCAATATCGCTTATAGTTTTCAAGAAGTAGTCGCTACAAACTTGTATCTTGAAAATCTATTTATAGCCATGGCTGCCATCTTGAATTTCCGGCCGACCTAAAAAAAATCTGGGATCAATTAGACATCAAGAGCAACATTCCTGTGAAGTTTCATAAAAAATCGTCAAGTAGTTTCAGAGGAGTAGTCGCTACAAGTTTTTACTATATAAATCTATGTAAACAAAGATGTCCGCTAGCGGCCATGTTTAAAGTCGCATTGAAATAAATTTCGACAAGAATCAACGTCATGTCATGCTGATCATTTTAGAAATCGTCCCATATCAATATCACTTACAGTTTTCAAGAAGTAGTCGTTACAAATTTATTTATTTTAAATCTATTTTTAGCTGTGGCGGCCATCTTGAATTTCCGGCCAGCCTGAAATTTTTCTAGGATCAACTAGACATCAAGAGCAACATTCCTGTGTTGTTTCATGAACATCCGTCAAGTAGTTTCAGAGAAGTAGTCGCTACAAGTGTTTACTATATAACTCCATGTAAACAAAGATGGCCACTGGCAGCCATGTTTAACATCGAATCAAAATAATGTTTGACTAGGATCAACACCATGTCATGCTGATCATTTAGAAAAAGTCCCATATCAATATCACTTATAGTTTTCAAGAAGTAGTCGCTACAAACTTATTTTTTAAAAATCTATTTTTAGCTGTGGTGGCCATCTTGAATTTCTGGCCGACCTGAAATTTTGCTAGGATCTATAAGACATCAAGAGCTACATTCCTGTAAAGTTTCATGAAAATCCGCCAAGTAGTTTAAGAGGAGTAGTCGCTACAAGTTTTTACTATATAACTTTATGTAAACAAAGATGGCAACTGGCAGCCATGTTTAACGTCGAATCAAAACAATTTTTGACAAGGATTAACATTATGTCATGCTGATCATTTTAGAAAACGTCCCATATCAATATCACTTACAGTTTTCAAGAAGTAGTCGTTACAAATTTATTTATTTTAAATCTATTTTTAGCTGTGGCGGCCATCTTGAATTTCCGGCCAGCCTGAAATTTTTCTAGGATCAACTAGACATCAAGAGCAACATTTCTGTGAAGTTTCATGAACATCCGTCAAGTAGTTCCAGAGAAGTAGTCGCTACAAGTGTTTACTATATAACTCTATGTAAACAAAGATGGCCACTGGCAGCCATGTTTAACATCGAATCAAAATAATGTTTGACTAGGATCAACACCATGTCATGCTGATCATTTTAGAAAAAGTCCCATATCAATATCACTTATAGTTTTCAAGAAGTAGTCGCTACAAACTTATTTTTTAAAAATCTATTTTTAGCTGTGGCGGCCATCTTGAATTTCTGGCCGACCTGAAATTTTGCTAGGATCTATTAGACATCAAGAGCAACATTCCTGTAAAGTTTCATGAAAATCCGCCAAGTAGTTTCAGAGGAGTAGTCGCTACAAGTTTTTACTATATAACTCTATGTAAACAAAGATGGCCACTGGCAGCCATGTTTAACGTCGAATCAAAACAATTTTTGACAAGGATTAACATCATGTCATGCTGATCATTTAAGAAATGTCCCATATCAATATCACTTATAGTTTTCAAGAAGTAGTCGCTACAAACTTGTATTTTAAAAATCTATTTTTAGCTTTGGTGGCCATCTTGGATTTCACATCAACATGAATTTTTGCTAGGATCAACTAGACTTCATGGGCAACATTTCTGTAAAGTTTCATGAATATCCATCAAGTAGTTTCAGAGGAGTAGTCGCTACAAATAAAAGTTTACGGACAGACGGACGGACGGACAGACGGACGGACAGACGGACGACGGACGTCGCACCACGGCATAAGCTCTGCTGATCTCTGATCAGTAGAGCTAAACATGAAAGAACTGCAAGTTAAATCAAAACAGCACTATGACAAAACTGCACGCACATTAACACCACTCAAAATAGGGGCATAGTATATTATATGGAGTGGAGTCTTGGTGTGGAGTCTTGGAGTGGAGTGGAGTGAATAATTGGAGTGACCTTGGAGTGACATTTTGGAGTGACCTTGGGGTCAAATTTGGAGTGAATATTTTGGAGTAAATTTTTGGAGTCTAAATTTGGAGTCATATTTTTCTGTAAACTTTTTAGAACTAATAAACAGTTCTTATTTGTTCTTTGTTATGCTCTTTTGTTCTTAATGGAGTGAATATTTTGGAGTAAATTTTTGGAGTCTAAATTTGGAGTCATATTTTTCTGTAAACTTTTTAGAAACTAATAAACACTTCCGATTTGTTCTTTGTTATGCTCTTTTGTTCTTAATGGAGTGAATATTTTGGCTTACAATTGACTTATTAGAAACTAATACCATTACTTGAGTTATTTCATTTGCACATGCAATTATTTATTAATTGATAAATTTCTTAAAAATGCATGTGTCTATTAAGCTACCCAATTTCAACAACTAATAATTATTATTTTAATCCAGGTTCTGGAATATTGTGGTTGACCCCTGCATTTGTAAACAATATGCGGCAATTAAGTTGACCAACTACCTTATTTAATAGGCATTCAATAAAACAGGACTAGGACTTATTAGCTTTGAATCATTGGCCGAAGATAAATTGGTCCCTTGGTGCAAGGTCAGACCAATAAAGAGCCATTAAGATAATCACTGTTATCTTTTGAGGTTATATTGTCTGGGTATCTAAAGTTCATACTGTGGTCAAGGCCTCACAGTAGGGACATGAGTAATTAGTGAAGATAGGGACAGTGCAGTGTTAAGTAACAGATTAAACATGTGAGGGTCACTTTAGTATTCTTTTATGTTGAAACATAACTATTTCTCATGTGATAAAGTGAAAATGTATCTATATGAAAATAGAATTATGCTCGTATGGCAATCAAATCTAATGATGGAATTATGCTCGTATGGCAATCAAATCTAATGATGGAAACAAATAAATTGCTAAACAAGTTACTTAAAGCTTCACAACTGCCACTGAATTATAATTAATAATATAACGCGAAAGCGACGATTTTTTTCCTCGACTTTATGAATTCCGCATTTCTGTCATTATCTGCAAAATGTCTCGGAAAGATTTAGTTCTAACACCATACACATCTAACAACATACACATGTAGCTCAAAATCTGCATAGTTTCGAAGATGCATGTGTCTCGCCATTTTGTAAAAACAGACATGCTTTACTCTAGATGCTCTCTGGCTTATCTGACAGTGGTAACGGCGACGTCAACATTTGATTAAAGTTTTTTCCAAGGCATATATCTCCAATACTGTCAAAGGTATTGCTTTGAATATGCCACCTCGGCATATGTGCGCTTCAGTAGCATTTTTTTTTTATACATTTAGCAACAAAAGTGAAATGCAAATGAGAATCAATTTAAGTCTTTAGGTTTTATATTCAGGACCGGGTAGTGTTTAAACAAAATGGCGATGAGTATAAGTAATTAAACAGTATTAATGGAATGCCAACAGGTAACAAACTAAAATTGTTTAACCATTTAAATGGCAGGTTAGAAATGTGAATGTTTGGTAGCAAATATATCAGTCATCTGCCTTCACCAATCCCAACAAGCAGATTCCCTGAAGACCTTTCAGCTCCCAAACATGGCAATTAGTCCGGTAGTTATAATTGTCTCACAACAGTAAATGGCTTCAGCAAGACATTTATTATAATATAATGTTATAGTGTGTTGACAATCAAACAAGCACATGTTTTAAGCAATAGTTAAAGTTAAGTAACCCATTTATCCCAAGCCCTGATTTATATTAAGAAAACACCATATGAAAATGGTAAGGCAATGCAAAATAAAATTAACATTTTGTTATCCCCCATTGTTATTTTATCTGAAAAAGCATAGTCTTAAAAGAAATGTATGTGTTTTGACGTATAAAATAACATGAAAATCAAAATAATTATATATTTCACAGGTATCACATAACATGACTTCTTGAAGTGTAATAAAGCTATGGATTATTTAGGGTAATACACTAGTGCATATAGACACAGACCGAACCACTGTGTTTGTGTACAATAACAAATACAAGTCCAAATTACGTGCATGGTATACATACAATACATTTAGAAACCTTAATATTCATCATTAATTAAAATCTTACTTTATAGAATGCACGTAGTAACATTACTAATTTGGTTTGTCCCTTTATTTGTAAAGCAGACACGTTACAACTTCGCTACATAGCTAACGTTATTATTTATTTATTATTTATTTTAACATGTTGCATTTTAATTCCCAATGAAAAACATTTACTTTTGGGCAGAGCTAAGACAAACAGGGTGCAGTTGAACTTGTTTTTTTTTGGTAAGACGTAACATGCTCTTGACTTTCACGCGCTAATTGCCGTAAGTTACGATGCGTGCAATGCTGGCAACATCGATGTTCCAACACATTATCGCTTGCCAGAGTTTCACAATTGAATAGTACCCTTGGAGAACAGTTGTAACTCTAAGCTGGTGAAAATGTTCTAACACTATGTATTGAAGCTTAAAAACACTATTTTTACCACAAATACATGAATTTGCATTCCTAAATTTTGAAAAACATACATAACAATTAAATAGAAGGATTGAATTTGATATTACCATTTTTAATTGAGTATGAAAAATAACCCTTGTCCTACTAAGGGCGACTACAATAGCATTTGCGCCCATTGTAAAACCAGAGTAACTCGCAGGCTGATCAGAGTTTACTATGTCCGGCTGCTTATCAGTCATTTCCCCCAAAACAACCCTTTGTAACATAAATGGAATGATCCAAATTACATTACCATTATACATTCATAACGGGCTCAGGGTTAAATTAAAGTTAACAAGAAGCCTTTGGGCTGCAGTATTTTAAACTCACCAAATATTTTTCACACCCCATTGGAAGATTAAAATATTGAATAATTCAATCATTAAATTTCTCTTACAAATTGCCGCCGTAAAAAATGTAAATTGGCACAAATTGTAAGTGAAATTATTACGTGTCGTCGAAAGTGTGTTCTGACAGACAGACAGGCAGGCAGGCAGATATTTCTATTGACTTAGATTTTTTCATTTACTTCTGTGATATATAGAATCTTACATTCGTAACCGAGTATAAATTCTTTGGATAAAATCAATAATACACTATAACACATAATACACAATAATAATCATGTAAGATCGTCTATATACTTAATTCATTGGAAAAGGAATCATAACCTGGTCTTATTAGAAAATCTAGGATAATCATGTGAAAATAAGCTTCCACCACCCTGCCAATACGAATCAGTTAATGTACCACTGTTTTGAGAGATAAAGTAAACATTGTCCTGGGTTCGGACAGGGAAAATGACCGATAACAGTTAAATGTTTGTTTTTATTTCTATTAATCACTGATGATTTCTTTTTCGCCGCCCTCATTACAGATGTCAAATTGTCTGACATCCAGTGTCAGGGGGTTCCAATACGTCAGTCAAGTCCAATTAACACATACTTGTCACAGACAGCTGGCTATGACAGTCTTACCAGAGAGACTGAAGTAACTCAAGTAAATGTATTAGTTTCTAAAAATTTATTAATTGTAAGGACTCCAAAATGAATTCCAAAATATTCACCCCATTAAGAACAAAAAACATAACAAAGAACAAAAGTCAGAACTATCTATTAGTTTCTAAAAAGTTATTAATTGTACGAAAAAGTAAGGGAAACAATAAGATTTCAAATTTTGACTCCAAAATTGACTCCAAAATATTCACTCCATTAAGAACAAACGAACATAACAAAAAACATAAGTCGGAACTTTTTATTAGTTTCTAAAACGTTATTAATTGTACAGAAAAATATGACTCCAAATGTAGACTCCAAAAATTGACTCCAAAATATTCACTCCAAATTTGACCCCAAGGTCACTCCAAAATGTCACTCCAATTATTCACTCCACTCCACTCCAAGACTCCACACCAAGACTCCACTCTATATAATATACTATGCCCAAAATAGGAGACCCAGTACGTGTCCAAAAACAGAAAGAGAAACACTGGGAACCAGCCAAGGTTAATTCTCAACATAACGAACACTCATTCATTGTACAAACCCCGAATGGAGCAGTTTACTGGAGAAATAGGCGATTCATAAACAAAACGAACGAGAACCAAATCATTGACCGACATTCACCTGATCATATTGAATTGCCTCCTCCAATACAATCACAACATCCAAGCATAAGTCCCCCTGCGGAACCCCAAAATGTTGCAATCAATTCTCAAGAATCGGTACCAGACATTCAAAATTCTTGTACTACGAGATCAGGTCGTGAGGTCAGACCGAATAAACTGTACTCCGGAGATGAATGGACAAGGTGAACAACAGTACTTAACACCGTGGGACAATATTGACTGACCAGAGAAGCTATGTGTTAATAGCGTAGTATAGATCATTATCTCATTAGTGAATCATAGAACTGTTCTCAGCCAACAATGATTCTAATAGCCTTGGACATTGCTTATAAAACTTTAAATCAATAAAATATTTATACTCTATCTGAATTTCAAATAAATATTGATGATAAATTTCATACATGTAAAGATTACTAATTGCCTAAATGTTATAGAAATTTCATTCTTACATTATTATTATAATTATCATTTCTTTCAAAACAAAGGGGATGTTGTATATTGTGCTATGCTTACATAGATCTTACATGTATCTTTATACTGGCACTGTCCAGGCAGTTGTTAATAAATGGTTGAACTAGTAACACGTATTTGTGTCTACTGATTATACCTCACGCTTAGTGGATATCTCATTTGAGATACAACTCGAAAATATAACAATCAGGATTTGAACCTTGGTCATCTTGGCCACAACTGTAAGTACTTAGGAACCAGGCAATATTTATTGGGGGGTTGGGACCGGTGCAAAATGGCATGGGATAGGTACTTTTTTGTCGCGACAAACCATGGGACGATACCTTTTTTTCCGCTAGCTTGCCATGGGACGTACACTTTTTTTAAAGTCAAATTCTTTCGCCCCAAAAAAATCTTTAAACAATTACAAATATTGAAGCGCCCGTTTTTATAATTTCCGCGGAATCCTGAAAAAAACTGCGGAATAAATTCGGAATTCTGGTCTTCGGAGTAATGGACATAGGTTTTAATAGAAAATAATTCGGACTTTGGAAAAAAATAACAAAGAAATTCCACGGACAGATTCATTTTCCTCGGAAAGTCTTCGGCTTTCCGATTTCTTCGGACAAAATTGTCCGAATATGTATTTCTTCGGAAAACATTACCACAACACTATCACGACTATTACAGCCGAGGTGAGGGAGATGTATATGAGAATTGTTAAAAGTGTATATACAGTATATATATATATATACAATTTTAACCAGCCCTCACTTAACAATTCTAACCAGCCCTCGCTTAAAAGACCGTGGCGTGGCTTATTGGTAGAGCGTCCGCTTTGAATGAGGGAGGTCGTGGGTTCAAACCCCGGCCAGATCATACCAAAGACTATATAACAATGGGAATAGTAGCTCCCTTGCTTGACGCTCAGCATACAAAGGGTTCCGGTCTGAACGACTTGTATTTTCAGTTCAATCTGCTCAAATAATGCTGTAATCGTTGCATCAACACCGGAAATTTTCTGGACTCAAGTGAATAAGCGTGCCACTACGTTGAGCTTGCTTCAACTCAACAAGCATTTGGTTACAGTCAGTGTCGGAACTTTCTAAACACCTATTTGCATTTACAATTGCCCGTTTCATCTGTTTTAAAATGTCTTTCTTTAATTCACCTCTTCTGTCGACCATTTTGACACTACAAGGAGACATCACATTCGCAACATCTCGTACACTGCTTAACGATTGACCGAGCGTTCACGATGGGGAGACCTCATTGCAATCACAGTATTTCTTTTCATTTCCTGATATCAAGAATTCTATTTTTTGATATCAAGAAATAGACTGATTTTTTTGATATCAAGAAATACATTTTTTGATATCAAGAATTCGATTTATTGATATCAAAAAATCAACTGATTTCTTTATATAAAAAAATCGATATCAAGAATTGGATTTTTTTAAATCAAAAAATGATTTTCTGATATCACAAAATATAATTCTTGATATCAAAAAATCAGTATAATTCTTGATATCTATTTTTTGATATCAAGAAATTAAAAAATAGTTTTTTTGATATCAAAAAATAAATTCTTGATATCTCAAAAAATAATTCTTGATTTCAATAATTATATTTTTTGATATCAAGAAATGTATTTTTGATATCACAAAATACTGAATAAATAGTAAAACGGCGTCCCATACATTTGTGCATAGAAAAAGAAGAAGAAGAAGAATTCTTTCTATGTTAACTAATTTACTTTAAATTATTAATTTACATCGATTGGGAAACCAGTTCTTGCAACTTAAAGCTTCCTGGGTAGAACCAGTACTAAGCAACGTGGATTAAGTCGCTTACTCAAGGATAAATTCCATGAACAAAGCGAGGATGTTCAAATATGACGGTGTTCAAATACATGATGGATGCATACGAAAATAAATAGCTTTATTTAATGTGCAAGGTGTTCATTATTTTAGCAATTTATTTCAGAAATACAGTATGCCTTAACTACAGAGCCATAATTACCGTAAAGCAGTCCAGGGGGCCGATGAGGACTCAGGACGCAGGAACTGGATGGACCTACCAGTAAAATAGATACGGACAGCAGGAGCTGGTGGTATCTCCAGAGTTCGTGAGAAGATCGTTAAGCAACTGACGCCTGAGATGGTGGAGTGGCTACACATTGTTACAGAAGATGCAGTACATGTGCAAGTCGTAGTCGGAATCTGCAAGCGATACGGTTAACGGTGGATGGCAAGTTGTGGCTGAAGGTACAGATGTTACAACGCTTACGGAAACAGGACTCGTTTTATACTGTATTATGGCTTTAAGTCAGTTGGGTTAATAAAAAAAAAAAAAAAAAAAAAAAAGGGTGGATAGAATTGTGGTTTGTAAAATATGACTAACCGGTAAGATTTGTATTTGTATTTTTTACACCACTTCCTGTTGTTGATGTTATTGTCTTTAAATGTTCAACTCAAGAAGATGAATTTACATAAGTTTTCATCGAAAGCTTGTTTTCAAATCCTGTACATGTATCGAAACATTGTTCATCACATTTCTTGAATAAATACTGTTTAAACCAAATGTTAAACTGTTTACCTCGTAACCTACAAAAAATATAACATTATTTAAGTCACGCACGGCGATTCTTGAATTGTTATAAACGGACGGCGTCCCGTTAGTGGTTCTGCGTGACTTCCGTTTGGACAGTCGTACTATTAATTATAAAAAAAAAAGAAAAAAAAGGAAAAAATGTATAAGGCATTTTGTTTCTGCATATTACCGCAGACTTGAATTCACTTGAGAAGTTATTAGGTCAGTGATATTACTAACGGATGATTATATTGCACCAATTATATATTTAAAATTGGCATAATAATAACATGGCATAATAATAACATGGCATAATAATAAGAAAACATTTAATTTATGCAAGCAACTTCAAAGTACAAATGATACTGGATTAATAAATTGTGAGGTTATTTGAATAAAAAAAAAGTTTATTGCCCTGTGTCCCTTTAATCACCGATTTAGTACAGCTATAACAATGAGAACACTATATAAGTAAATAAAACTCTGGTGTAATTATGAGGATGATGTCAATGATAACTTGTTGCTGATAATGCATATATATTTAAGTACTATTATGAAAACCATTTATATAAATAACAAGTTGTTTGTCACCATGTTGTTAATGAATTGTTGAATCAAGCCATTATGTTGACCAATTGATGTTATCGTCGTCGTTGTAGGCTGCTACTATTTACTCTCCAGGGCTGATCATTAAATTGTGGATGTTGTTGACAGTAATTGCAGTGTTTCTGCAATAGGTTCTCTTAACAAATTGCTGATAAGTATACCTCAACAGTTTTTTTTGAATTCAGCTAATTTTAACTTGCTGCTGTTGACTGCCGCTGCTATAAAATGTCCAGTTTTATTTGTCTAGCGATCCACTTTACACATTTATTTGTTTGTGTACAGTGATATTTTCATTGTTTTGTATACTGGTGTGGTTGCTGATGCTGCTTACTCTCTATCACTTATTTAAAGCTTTATTTGATTTCATTCTCAAACACTCTGCCTTATATTTCAGTTTGTGTCACTATCAAGTTGACTTAGGGTCAGTTAAAAGTTCCTGTCGAAAAAGTGGGTGTACTGGGCGTGATATTGTGGACAGGTCATAGAGGCCCAGTGTTGGTTTTGTATGTAAAGTTCCATTTCTTACAGTTATACAAAGAAATATAAAAAGATCGGACAGGGAAAGTAGCATTCAAGGAGGACAGTCAACCACAAAACACAGAAACAAGTTGAACCTAAATCACAAAGCGACATTTCAGACATTGCGAATATCAAATGTATCCAACATTTGGGAATATATCCCCAGAACTGGTTGATACATTGACAATGGATTTATAAGTGGCGTTCCATTTTCCAAGACCTTGGAAGACTTTAGATGCTTTTTATGGGAAGCCATAACCGTCAAAATGTGGATATTTACAAACCATTCAATGACAGGCCATTTAATTCAACATGAAGTCATTTGATGACGTACATATTAATTCGATGCGACGTGTAAACTCGGTTCATTCGTTACAAAGTGAATTGATACGGTTCAAAGTGAAATGATACGATGTAAAATTTCAAACCATACGACGCAAAGTCATTTGATAACGTACATATTGATTCGATGCGACGTGTAAACTCGGTTCATTCGTTACAAAGTGAATTGATACGATGTAAAATTTCAAACCATACGACGCAAAGTCATTTGATGACGTACATATTGATTCGATGCGACGTGTAAACTCTGTTCATTCGTTACAAAGTGAATTGATACGGTTCGAAGTGAAATGATACGGTATAAACTCGGTTCATTCGTTACAAAGTGAATTGATACGGTTCGAAGTGAAATGATACGATGTAAAATTTCAAACCATACGACGCAAAGTCATTTGATGACGTACATATTGATTCGATGCGACGTGTAAACTCGGTTCATTCGTTAAAAAGTGAATTGATACGGTTCGAAGTGAAATGATACGATGTAAAATTTCAAACCATACGACGCAAAGTCATTTGATGACGTACATATTGATTCGATGCGACGTGTAAACTCGGTTCATTCGTTACAAATACGATTCGAAGTGAAATGATCGGGCGAAAACACAGTCGGTGCGATGCAAACGCAATCCGTTCGACAGAAACTGATTTCATTACGTGCAAAGTGAAACGGTGCGACATCTGGCGGCGATATTTGCCACATCACTTGCAGGGTTATTTCCCCTACATACGGTAACAATTAAGTTATCTACCCTTTTTTTTTTTTTTTTTTTTTTGTATTTGATATATTTATTGGTTTATTGTTTTAAAAGTTTTTTGTTTAGTTTTTGTTGTTGTTTTTTAAAAAAAACATTATATATATATTTTTATTTTTTATTTTTATTTCATTATTTTTTTCGGTTCGTTGACATTTTTACTTTTAAATTTCTTGTCGGCTCTACTCCTCCTAAAGCCTTGTTGGATTTCGACGAAACTTGGCAGGAAGCATCGGTAAGATGTCTAGTTGTGCATATCGCGCTTTTTCCCAGTTCGCTGATTTATGACGGAGTTATGGCACTTTCACATTTAAATTTCTTGTCGGCGCTACTCCTCCTAAACTTTCTACAAAATTTGGCAGGAAGCCTCAGTATGATGTCTAGTTGTGCAAATCGCGGTATATCAATGAAATCTCGGACAAGTTCGAAAACCAGCTAGATCTTGTTAGTAACGACAGGTTATGGCCCTTGATTTGCTGAAAAATGCTATATTGTATTTCCTTTGTTAAATCTGTAGTTACTTCATTTTTTATCTGACCTTTACCATATTTGTTTAGAATGTTAATATAACCCCGTCCCCCACCACCCCGCCCCATTTTTTTAAAATTTCATTCATAGAAGTGGGACAAATTAAAAAATACCCATGCCAGACTAGACACAGCAGACTTATTTCCCATGATTACCAGGTGAGCGATCTAAGGCCATCCTATCCCTGTTGTTTTTGCAATGTTTGAAAAAAAATACTGATGGGAATTTTATGTCGACAACCCTTGATGTAAGAGCCGTTTTAGCCAGTAGAGCATCCACGGGCCCTCTTGGGCCTCTTGTTTTTAATAGAATGGCATTTTACTTTTAAACAAATGCACTTAAATGTCATCTCAGCAAACGGCAAACTCCATTGTTTTTAGTTACTAAAATGTTTACAACCTCATTTAAGCATCATTGACCGTTTTATTTTTAAGTCCAGCCCCTGTTAGGCGAGACATGTGAATCCACGGATTTCTTCTTTAAAAAATCAAAGGCTATAACTCGGATGTGTCTAGTCTGATGCAACTGGTTTTGAACTTGTCCAAGTTCAGTGGCGTAACCTAGAAAACGTCTTCTGCTGCAGGGACAAATAACTTAACAAGAGGCACTACCCGTTGATTCAACTTCTCTATGTCTGTCCCACACATTGAAAAGAAACTTTACTGTAGTATTAACTAAAAAAATAAATAATACAAATCTAGCTACCTAGCTACCGTATTTTACCTTGTATAATACGCAGTTTTTTTACTTCTTTTCAGGTTTCCGAAAGGGAGTTGCGTAAAAATTACAATACAAGGAAACAATACAATAAGCTTTTTTTCTTGCATTTTATATGCAGAAAATCGATGTTAGACTGGAGAAAATCGCCGATAAAAACATCGGGGACGAAAGACAGACATTTGTGAATGCCGATAATACTTTATTTCGCGTGACTTACTCGCTTTATACAAGTAATTAATTGACTTAATTCGACTTAGAAATGAATAAAGTTTATTTTAAAGCTTGTTTTTATATAAATTTGTTGTAGAATTTCAATAAATGCTAGCTCGAAGAACAGTGACAAGGTTTAATTGTTTAATTAACCAACAGCAAGAAATATTGTATGCTTAAATACTTTACAAACACAAGCATGAAATATTGTATGCTTAAATACTTTGCAAACACATTACCATTTATACATTCTCGTGTAGTATTTAATTACCCTCCCGTAAAAGCATATAGTTTTCCTCTTTTTTTTGTTAAAAGTTTCACTCAAAAATATTTTTAAAAAATGGGGAAAAAACTTACTTTTTGCCAAATTGGGAATGGTACCATTTTTCGGTACAACTTATATAAGGAAAAAACTCACTGACCAATCAAGATACTGCAATGATATAATTTTGAATACCTGTACCAATGATTGGCCTTTCATAGATGGTATTTTTAGAATTCCTGAACAAATTTCGGATGTCAATGGATTTAAAATGGGCCATGTTTGGGCCCTTGTAATGTAATCAGATACCATTTTGCAATAAATTGCTTAGAGTGTGTTTTTTTAAAATCTATGATGCTTTCCCAATAATTTGCAACAATTTCCATCAGAATTTTAAATGCTGTGAATTGCCAAATCCTTGTCACAATATATTTGGAATGGATTGACCCTCTAAGATTTTGGTAGGTCGCCAAAGATCGCCAAGTTGGCTAAAACTATGTAAAATTTATGGAAATTTGATCGTGCAAATATCCATACAGTCTTTCCTATCAAACCTTGCATTCTCAGTACTTTTAGTACTTTGATTTATCATATATTATGTAGGGGAAATAACCCTGCAAGTGATGTGGCAAATATCGCCGCCATATGTCGCACCGTTTCACTTTGCACGTAATGAAATCAGTTTCTGTCGAACGGATTGCGTTTGCATCGCACCGACTGTGTTTCCGCCCGATCATTTCACTTCGAACCGTATCAGTTCACTTTGTAACGAATGAACCGAGTTTACACGTCGCATCGAATCAATATGTACGTCATCAAATGACTTTGCGTCGTATGGTTTGAAATTGTACATCGTATCATTTCACTTCGAACCGTATCAATTCACTTTGTAACGAATGAACCGAGTTTACACGTCGCATCGAATCAATATGTACGTCATCAAATGACTTTGCGTCGTATGGTTTGAAATTTTACATCGTATCATTTCACTTCGAACCGTATCGATTCACTTTGTAACGAATGAACCAAGTTTACACGTCGCATCGAATCAATATGTACGTCATCAAATGACTTCATGTTGAATTAAATGGCCTGTCACTGAATGGTTTGTAAATATCCACATTTTGACGGTTATGGCTTCCCATAGCTTTTCATATGGTTTATTTTATGGCTATTCCATTGGTTCGATGAGTATTATTTATCCTGTCATTGTTACACAAGGCATATCAAATGGCATCGGTATCTATTTAATTTGGATGTGTGTGTGGCTGTAGTTCAAAGGTTTATTGTCCCTCCGCCTTTTAACCGATATGACATAATGAATGTATTATTCCAGTTGGGATTGTCCCTACCCTATATATAGCACTGAGTTCTGTGCATGGTCACTTAACTATACTAAGCACTTCTATGCTATGTCCTACTCGAAATAAAACTGTTCTATGCATGATCCAAATTTAAATTTTAATAAAACACTTATCACATCAAGTATATAATACCTTTAAACCTCATTTAACTATCTCCCAATAAAGGCACAAAACAGAAGTATTTGTCAAAACTATCCAGATGTTCAGGTCGTGTGGTGAGGTGTTTGTGCCGGTTGAGGGTGTTTGTTATTCACGGGCTTAAAATACCCGTGATTAAATGTGCGTGGAGTAGGTTGTGAGTTGTTAACTTAATTCGGCACTCCAGTTTTAGGGTTTAGCCTGGCTGGCTTAAGCCGTTTATATTGTGGCTATAGAGTTTGGATACTCAATATATACCTCGTCATCAGTGGGTTTGAAACCGGTGTACATACATTGTAAAATTTGGCTGTTGTTGGCTGGATAGCTGCTTAAATGAGATTGTAAAAGGCATTCAGGCAGTCAAAATCAAATCGCTTTTACATCTCCTTTATTTATATGAAGATAAAATAGTTTTGCATTCAACCTTTAAAACGTGGGTAAGTTTACTTGAAAAGGATACATATTCCTAGTTTATCGTCAAAGGAGCATACTAGAATGTATTTGTAAATTTCGAAAGACTTTAGTCCTAGTCTTCTTGAATATATAATTATTTACATAGGTGGTAACATTGAATTGAATTAATGGGTTGCAGAGGTGTCCGCCTGCGGTTGGATGTCATTATGCAACAGAATGAACATTAAAACAGATTTTTCATTGAAACACATTTTTTAATTCGTTTCTACCGATTGTAAATTTACTTCTATGCATGGTAATGTGTATCTTAAATTCACTTCAGTGCCTGGTATGTGTATTAAAACAAGGGCAGAAAAAGAAATCACTTCTTTGGGTGAGGTTATGTTTGGTTGGAATAGTCTTTAGATGGTTAAGAAACAGTGGAGCCTGCCCAGACATCAATTGAACTTGTGGCCGTTAAATAGTCATGTACCGATTATTCGACTGCAACTGATCATCAATTACTTAGGCATGCAATTATGATAATCGTTTTTGAGTCTTAATGTTAAAATAGAAATCAAACATGAATATCCAGGAGACAACAGTTAGGAAATACACTTGAGATGTATGAGAGCATATTATACACCAACACAAATAGCGATTAGATGTGTTATATATGCTGTTGAAAATGACATAAAATTGTCATAAGAAAGAATACATAATCAGAAATTGTTCTGAGTTCAAGGTCATAAAAGACACAGGTTATGTATGCCTCATATTGTCTAACCGATTGTAACCGATGATCGACCTATTGATCATGACTAGAAGGTTAAGTCTGAAAACATGAAAGTCCATATTCTTGATGCTAATTTGTGAAGCTTAGGAACTATTAACAGTTAATTTGTGTTTTTGAGACAAAATATGAAAGGTAACTCTTCAATCTTCCTCCAAATCTTCTCTTTACATTATATATGTATTATAATATGTTTTTCATTTATTATGATGCAATGTCTGGTGCATCAAAACATCACTTCATAAAAGTGTGAAATCCAATCAAGACGATATAAGAACGTGGTTTCTGATATGCATTAATAGTTACTTTTATTTAATTGATTCAGTTTTGTCCAGTTACTGAGACTTGTGCCCTGTTTTACTTTCTCTGTAGGTAATGTCATCTTTGGTTGGGCTGCATATTTCATGTTTCAAATCCCAATGAAATTTCTTCCAGTGGGCTATCAAGCATCCAGGTTAAGCAGAACTGATAAGGATATTTCCTTTCTAATTCGGGTTCAGTTAGTGATTGGTACATTAGTACATTTGTCACACACAAGCAACACTTTGTTTCTGTATAGAGTGACACAAGGATTGCAATATTGTTGTTTAGAAGAATGTCGCCTTCAGTTTTGGAAAATGGTCCATGGCAGTATTTAAATAATTACAAAATTGGTTGTGCAGTCATGTTTTTGGCATATACAACCTCTTATTTTCGGTTATCTGCTTATCCTTCATAAAAAATAAAATGCTAATCATAATCTCAGCTGGGTTTTTATGTAAACAACATATATGAGTTACTGTTATTATATAGCTGACCAATTTTATTCCAGCTGTGGTACTATTTGAATGATAACCATTTTGGGTTAAAAGCGATTTTATGTTTTTCGTGGTAAAACCCGCATTTGGGTTCCTGATAATGTAATAGCTGACCATATTTGGGTCATTTGATGATTTGGCATATGATGAATGTATTAAAACCCGTATTTGCGTTACAGATAATGTAATAGCTGACCATAGTTTGGTCATTTGATGATTTGTGTTGACCATATTTGGGTCATTTGTTGAATGTTTTTGTTGTTGTTCGATTGTGAAGTGCGTCAGCCATACCTCCATTGGAGGATTTATTACTATTGACTGCGGTGCCCTGCTTCTCCCATTTAATGGCGGTGCCTCTAGCGGTGCCCATGTCCCCACTAGTGGCATGTGACCGTATGTCGCGGTCACAGCAGTGTGTAGTTATTATTTTACGAAAACATTTGAAGGAAAGCAACTCAATTTTAAATATCTGGCTTGGTGAACATCTGAACCCAGGGTTCACTGAGTACAGTTTTCATTCACTTCAAAACTTGGTCTGAGCTATGACCATTTTTCAAAATTGTTATAAGTATCGTGACTGCACATTATGTTTCTTGTTATATTATGCTGAAGCCATGGCCAGTTTATTCCAATAAATTTAAACAATTTTTATTATTGGGTTTTCTTTAACAGCCCATCTTCAATAATAAGAAAACGTTTTTTATTTATTTAGATTTTTTTTAAACACTTGTTCGCACATTAATATAATTGCCAGGAGCGTATAGGGTGGGGGTGGGGTGGGGACGAGGGGGATCCGTAGGCACGCTCTCTCTCTCTTTTTTTTTTTTTATCTTTTACTTATATAAACTTAGCTATGTGTAATGGTGGGTTTTGGCATATATCTGACGGAACACCTGTGTGGTATTTTTATTGCTTTGTTGGACTTTTCATTTGGATATATATTTTTTCATTTTTCAAATTGATGTATAGGCCCGGGTCTATATGGCCTAATAGTAGCTACGCTGATGATTGCGTAACCGGTTACATTGAACACCTCCGATAGAAATGCTAAGCTTTCCGTTTATAATCTCCGAATACTTACGGAATATGTCAAATACAAGTTTTAAAATAGGCATTTACCAATGGTAAACTTTGAATTCGCCAACTTTCTCTAGAATTTCATTATTTTATACATATAATTTAATTCTAGAGAAAATATTATTGAGAATGTTGCCACTTTTGTTTGTTAAAGCACGTTGCCACTTTTGTTTGTTAAAGCACTAGCGGAGGAATTCGAGGGGAGCACCCTCATCATATGATTTGAAAAGGTATCACATAAAATTTAATTGAATGTTGTTCAACGGTTTATCAAGACATTATAATATAGAATATTTATAACCGGTCACCCCAAAATAAGGAAGGATACATAAACATCCGGGAAGCTGCCCTACTCTTACTAACGAATATATTCCTCTGATAAGCAAATTTTTCCAAGGAGTATACTCCAAGGATCGACTCCGAAACACTGGACCGGTGTACATACCAATCCGACGGACGAGGCTAAGGGAACATGTTTTGCTCAATAATACACAGAAGAAATTGACTTGCGCCGATAAGGCTTTCACCCGGGTCAAATTCAACGTGCTATCAACTAGACCACGTCAGCCCTCATGAAGAATACGAGTTCCTCGCCAATGTTTGCAGGGTGAAAACTCGTTAAAAGTGAAAATCTTCAAAATATCTCAGCACATTGTTTTTTTTCCCATAAGTTGATCCCCGCACAAACCCCACCCGATTGGAAATGTGTGTGTGTGTGTGTGTGTGTGTGTGTGTGTGTGTGTGTGTGCTTGTTTTGTTCGTGGAACCGCACGTCGCAGATTTATCTTCATGCATCATGTACCCCCAGGGTATTGGTATTTTGCGGAACGGTACGGAACAATATTTCGAACTTTACATTATTATCTCACTTTGCACATAACTTGTATGCAGTACTTTAAACATTGTCGATTGAAGTCCAATAGCTTCAAATAGTAGGGGTATTGGTATTTTATGGAACGGAACGGAACAAGATTTTACATTTTACATTATTATCTTACTTTGCAAATAATTTGCATGCAGTACTTTAAACATTGTCGTTTGAAGTCCATCATGGATTGATTATAAACTGGTTGTAGATGTATGCATGTGTAAACAACTAAATATTGGTTCGAACCTCTACACGCAGCTAACCGATGCTGGATAATAACTGTTGAAGGCGTACACAGTCTGGATGCTGTCAACATGTTCCTGATATACCACGTCAGCAATTCGGGCAGACAATTTGTCATTCAATATATGTGTGGATCCACATTTAGGCATTAAGCAATAAAAAAATTGCAGATAAATCTGGAAGTACTCATATAATGAAAACGAAAAAAGTTGCAATGCAATTTTGCATATATCAGTTTCATACGTATTATCAACCAAACAACCTGCTTCCATATAAAATATCACACACATTATCAAAGCACTGATAAGAATCTAACAATCATGGAAACCTTGCTCCGTTCCGTTCCGCAAAGTACCCGGGGTATTTGTATTTTATGGAACGGAACGGAACACGATTTTACAGTTTTACATTATTATCTTACTTTGCAAATAATTTGCATGCAGTACTTTAAACATTGTCGTTTGAAGTCCATCATGGATTGATTATAAACTGGTTGTAGATATTTGCATGTGTAAACAACTAAATATTGGTTCGAACCTCTACACGCAGCTAACCGATGCTGGATAATAACTGTTGAAGGCGTACACAGTCTGGATGCTGTCAACATGTTCCTGATATACCACGTCAGCAATTCGGGCAGTCAATTTGTCATTCAATATATGTGTGGATCCACATTTAGGCATTAAGCAATAAAAAATGTGCAGATAAATCTGAAAGTATTCATATAATGAAAACGAATAAAGTTGCAATGCAATTTTGCATATATCAGTTTCCAAACAAACTGCTTCCATATAATTTTGCATATATCAGTTTCCAAACAAACTGCTTCCATATAAAATGCCACACACATTATCAGAGAACTGATTAAAATCTAACAATCATGGAAACCTTGTTCCGTTCCGTTCCGCAAAGTACCAATACCCTGGGGTATTGGTATTTTGCGGAACGGAACAAGATTTCGAATATTACATAATTATCTTACTTTGCACATAATTTGCATGCAGTGCTTTAAACATTGTCCTTTGAATGGCTTCAAACATCATGCATTTGATTATACACTGGTTGTAGATGTATGCATGTGAAAACAACTAACTATTGGTTCGAACCTCTTCACGCAGCTAACCGATGCTGGATAATAACTGATGAATGCGTACACCATCTGGATGCTATCAACATGTTCCTGCTATACCTAGTCAGCAATTCGGGCATTCATTTGGTCATTCAATATGTGTGTGGAACCACATTTTTGCATTAAAAAATAAAAAATGTGGAGATAAATCTAGAAGTACTCATATAATGAAAACGAAAATAGTTGCCATGCAATTTTGCATATATCAGTTTCATACGTTGTATCAACCAAACAAATTGCTTCCATATAAAATACCACACACATTCTCAAATAATTGATTAGAATCTAACAAGCATGAAAACCTTGTTCCGTTCCGTTCCGCAAAGTATCAATAGCCTCGGGGTTATTTTTGTGGAACGGAACGGAACAACATTTATAATTTTACATTATTATCTTACTTTGCACAATAATCTGTATGCAGTACTTTAAAGATTGTCGCTTGAAGTCCAATGGCTTCACATATAATGAATTTGATTATACACTGGTTGTTGATGTATGCATGTGAAAACAACTAAATATTGGTTCGAACCTCTACAAACATCATGCATTTGATTATACACTGATTGTTGATGTATGCATGTGAAAACAACTAACAATTGCTGTCAACATGTTCCAGGTATACCTAGTGAGCAATTCGGGCATTCATTGTGTCATTCAATATGTGTGTGGAACCACATTTAGGCATTAAACAATACAAAAAATGTGGAGATAAATCTGGAAGTACTCGTAATGAAAACGAAAAAAGTTGATATGCAATTTTGCATATATCAGTTTCATACGTTGTATCGACCAAACAAACTGCTTCCAGATAAAATACCACACACATTATCAGAGAACTGATTATAATCGAGCAAATATGGAAACCTTGTTCCGTTCCGTTCCGCAAAGTATCAATACCTCTAACAATACCCATACCCCTAGGGGTATTGTTACTTTGTGGAACTAGGGGTATTGGTACTTTGCGGAACGGAAAGGAACAGAGTGGTCATTATAGGTTCAATTTAGTTTTCGCATAATTTGAGAGGAATTCTTTGAAACATCGCAGTTTAAACTCGAATGCTGACAAAAAACAAACAATATATAATATAACATTAAATAAAATGATAGAAAGTACAATTTGTTTTTATACGATTTGCCCCGTATGGAGCCTCAATGTTGGTTCCGTTCCGTTCCGCAAAGTACCAATAGCCCAACGGAGGAGTTGAGCGGACAAGGTTTACATTCGAAACACTTCAAAGTCCCGAAACTCCGCCAAAAATTATTCAACCGGAACCTCCCAACAATATGCGCTACTAGACATCATACTGATACTTCCTATGAAATTTCGTGAAAATCGGATGACAAACGTAGAAGGAGTTGAGCGGACAGGGTTTACGTTCGAAAAACTTCAAAGTCCCGTAACTCCGCCAAAAATCATACAGCCGGAACATCCCGACAATATTTTGTACTAGACATCATACTGATACTTTCTTTGAAGTTTCGTGAAAATCGGATGAAAAACGTAGAAGGAGTTAAGCGGACAAGAAATCGGGAAAGACGAACATACGGACGGACGGACATGACGGCAACTATATGCTCCCCCGAAAAGGGGGATTGAGGATTAGAACACCGACACTCTATATACATACGTATAGTGATAATGAAATGTGCTAGAACACCGACACTCTATATAAATACGTATAGTGATAATGAAAGGTGCCAGAACACCGACACTCTATATAAATACGTATAGTGATAATGAAAGGTGCCAGAACACCGACACTTTATATAAATACGTATAGTGATAATGAAAGGTGCCAGAACACCGACACTTTATGTAAATACGTATAGTGATAATGAAAGGTGCCAGAACACCGACACTCTATATAAATACGTATAGTGATAATGAAAGGTGCCAGAACACCGACACTCTATATAAATACGTATAGTGATAATGAAAGGTGCCAGAACACCGACACTCTATATAAATACGTATAGTGATAATGAAAGGTGCCAGAACACCGACACTCTATATAAATACGTATAGTGATAATGAAAGGTGCCAGAACACCGACACTCTATATAAATACGTATAGTGATAATGATAGGATCCAGAATACCGACACTCTATATTATAGGTTATTGAATTTGTATGGCTAAATATTACTTGGAACGAGTTGTTTTGGCAAAGGACGACGAGCTTGCGAATCGTCCTGCGCCAAAACAACGAGTTCCAAGTAATATTTAGCCATACAAATTCAATAATCTTTTTATTGTATATTTTCATATTGTTTTCGATCAATGTTAATTGTATGACTATTACTTTTCATTGTATTTATGTTATTTTTATAGCTTTTGATGGAATTCCTATCTTGTCATTCACTTTCATTTTGTGTGGATGATTATTTTGCGCGAAAACGACGTCGACGTCGGATGACGTAATTAAAAACATCAAGCGATTTTCTAAAGTTTGTTTACCATTCGATAACGTTAAAAACAGTGAGTGAGTGACCATTTCAATTATTTTATCAATTTCTGCCATAAAAGGTTGGAAAAAAAACACGTTTTTTTTGTTGACACTATAGGAAGGATTCCGTTACTTTATTTGAAAGTAGTTCCTTATTTCTATTTCGCGGCTTTTAGCAAGCACGAGAAAGAGTTCCGGTGCAATATCAATGTGTGCAATATCGTATTACGGGACAATATGAAAGTATACAATAAAAATACGTATAGTGATAATGAAAGGTGCCAGAACACCGACACTTTATATAAATACGTATAGTGATAATGAAAGGTGCCAGAACACCGACACTCTATATCAATACGTATAGCGATAATGAAAGGTGCCAGAACACCGACACTCTATATAAATATGTATAGTGATATGAAAGGTGCCAGAACACCGACACGCTATATAAATAAGCATAGTGATAATGAAAGGTGCCAGAACACTAGGATTATGTGAGTAAATATTAAATAAATGCTGATCATTTTGACACTATGTGTCCATGATTAACTTATAATATAGAAGTATGCATCACTTACCCAATAGTTCTGGATTTGTTTCTTCCAAATTATTTAATAAAGATGTATAATGGTATTGTCCATTTTCTGCTATCCCTGTAAAAGAATTTAGAAACATATTATCGATGGGACTGATGCTGAGTTTTACTATGTTGTTTATCAAGTACTAAATGTGCGTACATTTTTGCTCTATAATGGTGAAAGGTCATGTGTCTACTGTCGTCTGTCTGTCCAAATAGCTTTAACAAGAGGCCCAAGAGGGCATGATAATTCATAGTTTTTAGAACAAAAATAAAACCAATGAAAAACAAAAATACAATTGTATGTCTAACAATGATTTACAGTTACCTTAAACAAATTCTCTCTTCCCAATTGTTAGGAAGGCACTTGACAAATACAAAATAAAATATTATCATTTATTAAATTGCTTGATCATTTTTTAAATTGTTATGGCAAATATTGGGCGCGGCTCCAAATAGCGGGCTGCCGGCAACACACATATATATCATGGCAGCCCTTAACATTTGTGTTTCTCGGGTTTTATCCTTAGGTTCTATAGTAAAATAAAAATATTTGACTGAGTAAACAGATGATAATTTTCAAGATTCGCTTTTGAAAGAGACATATATGGAAGCATTTTGCATAAATGTGCATGAAATTTGCACGGTTGTAAAATAATCATACTGTAAAGATCGTAATTTGAACAGTAAACTTAGGTGAACAGCTAGATAAAAGATCGAGGTATCACCTACCAGAATTTAGAGAATTCAAATTCATTGTCACCAATTGGACAGTTTCTCAGAATTAAGAATTAAAAGTATTATTATAAAAAATTATTATTATTGTTATTATTGTTAAAAAAATATTATTATTGTTATTATTGTTAAAAAATTATTATTATTGTTATTATTGTTATTATTAGTTTGTGTATGTAAGGTACATGTATCTCAAATATCTATTAAAATGTATTTATCTATTTATTTATTTATTTATATATTTATTCATTGATATATGTTATGTATTTAGCTAATTATATATTTATTTATTCTTTCATATATTTATGAATTTATTGATGCATAATGTTTTTATAATGGTTATTATTATTATTTTTATTTTTTTATATTTTTTTATATTTTTTTTTTGTATTTATTTATGTATTTATTTTTGTTATTTTCTATTTTGTAACATTATGTAATATCTCATTAGTAAAGCTGATGCGTTTTCTTTTCTTAGCACTATTGCCATTATTATTACTAGTAACATTATTATTAATGATGTTATTATTATACATTTTATTATATTTTTATTATTGTTATTATTACTATATTATTATTATATTATATGAATATTATTACTGTGTATTTATTTAATTTAATACTAAACACGAGCGCATCCAGTTTTATTATTATTATTATACTATTTTATTTTACCCCGTGTGGTTCCGGGGGCCCCGTTTGGTTCCGGGGCAAATAATAGGGCCACTGCATACCCCGTTGCAGGGGTAGGCAGAGGGGTCGAATCCCACAAATTCATGTTCATTTTATCATGCTTTGTTCATGCTCATTAAAGGTCTTCATCATGACCCCTGCATTGTTACAGGTGTCGTCTCGCTCAAATCACTAGAGCAGTAACAATAAAACGTGGCTCCAGCGTAAATGGAGTGTCTACAATAGAATTTGCAGCAACTCTGCAGTTCTGCAGGTGGAAGGTTCTAGGCCTACTCTCCATATTTTATCTCGATGACATGGAGGATGAGCCTGGCATGTTCATTCCTGTTAGGCGCCATATAACCTTTCATGTGTTGGTGCGCCTTAAAAACCAAATTCAATTCAATTCAATTACTATTTTATTTTACTTTTTAAAATATTATTATTATTATATTTTTATTTTATTATTATTTTTTTTTTTCTCCAATTTTATTGATTTATTACTTCATATATTTATTATTACTATTATATTATTTGTTAATGCTATTAATTGAAAAACCTGTACTGCCCTACAAGATCATTATGTAAATTATTAGAATTGTTTTTATTTAGTAAACATGCAAATGACTTCTGTTATCGCCAATGTGGTAACGTCTAATGCCATTCAATTAATAATATGTCCCTAATCCGCCCTTACTGAAGACAGAGTGTTATGCGGCGTTCTGGCAACTTTCCAGTAACGTCAGTCAGTGCTGATGGGTCGTTTGTACTGAATTAGGTCACGAAAGTAAATATGATGCTATGCAGCGTGAAAAATAATGGCGCCCGTCTACTTAAACCCCTGTCACACTAGGGCCGCGTTCTCACGGCGATCCCACGGCGTCCAAGAAAAATGCAGAACGCCGAGGTGCGCGCAGTACGATCGCAAGCATCGCCGCAGCAACGCAGTGGCATCGCCAGTAGACGCATTGGGATCGCATAGAACGCCAAGCGACGGCGCGCACTTTGAGCATGCACAAAACAAACGCCGTCGCTCGGCGTTCTGATAAGAGCGCAGTGGGGTCGCCGTAAGGTCTCCATAGCAGCGCAGTAAGGTCTACTACAACGCCACAGGTGCTCCGCGGGCGCGCACAGAGGTCGCAGTGCGAACGCTGTGGTTGTCGGTGGCGCTTGCACGGAGATTGTACGGCGTTCTCTGAGATGTCACTGCGTCTCTACCGCGCTTTTACGGCGCGTCTACGGCGCTTATACGGAGTGTTATTTATTTTACTGCGCTCTTACAACGACTGTACGGAGCTGTCACGGCGATCATTGCGCTCCCAAGGCGCTTCTACCGCGTCCATCGGCGTTTGCATGACAAAAACGAACAAAATAGTATAAATGAATTATAGGTAGTGCAAACGAACGTCTTCAACACGCCGTCAGCGCAGTGTGAGCGCCGTGAAAGCGCAGTGCACGCCGTGAGAGCGCAGACAATCGCCAACAAGAACTCCGTAGGAACGCGATAGAACGCCATGGGAGCTCCGTAGCAACGCCTTGGTCGCTGTGAGGACGCCGTGACATCTCCATCTTCACGAAAAATATCAGATTTGTCTTGCGATCTCACGGCGTTCTGGAAAATTAAACAACGCCGTGCCAACGCAGTGAAAACGCGCTATAGTGTGACAGGGGCATTATGCGCTTACTTGCAAACGAACTATGGTTAACCAATTAAATTAAAAAAGTTTAAATATGCATTACAAAACTCTACAAACGATATGATTCCGCCAGTAAGAGACACATGATCTTAGAATGAATGATCATAATTAATGGCAGCATAGAATATGCTTACGTTACGAGACAAAGAAGTTACAATCAGACAAAAACATTAACTTCAACAATCTGATTAATTTCAACGCATCATGAATTTAAACTATGGCGGATGATGTCGAAACGTCTGAGCGACATGAAACTGCAAAATAATAATTGAATGTTGTTTAACGGCTCATCAACACAGTATAGGTTATTTAGAGCCGCCCCAGAGAGAGGGGAAGGATACATAGGAATCCGGGAACCTGCTCTACTCTTATTATCGAATAGATTCCTATGTTCTTTAACGTGCTCGGAAGATAGACCGATACACGGGACCTCCCGGTTTACGTCCCCATCCGACGGACGAGGCTAAGGTAAAGTGTCTTGCCCAAGAACACACCGACGGAAGCAAAATAATAAGAAAGACGACCTAAAGGAAAGGGAAAAATTTAGTATTTTAGTCAACCTGAAACATTACATACCGACACTATCAAAAATAGCAGGTGCTCGGGTACGGAGATTATAGAAGCTTGTACCGTATACCAATAATTTACGATGTAAAATTAATGTAAAACACTTATCATACATTACAGATGTAATAATATTAATAAAATAAAATAGTATAGGTAATATAAGCAATATTTTGATGATACAAGCGTCCCATTATCAGACCGTACCGTACATTCCG
Organism: Cyrtodaria siliqua; assembly: GCA_037043455.1. Lineage (NCBI taxonomy): Eukaryota > Metazoa > Mollusca > Bivalvia > Adapedonta > Hiatellidae > Cyrtodaria > Cyrtodaria siliqua. The sequence goes on from JAWPHD010002978.1 coordinate 170,676, forward strand.
TTATCATATAGCATAACTTTAAAAATAGATGGATAGATCAATTATTTATTTTCTAGTATATACGTTTAAATATACCTTTGATGCATTGTTAATTAAAATATAAGCAAATTCATTTGTATGTTTACATCTTTATATAATTTATAATACAAGCAATTATACCAGAATCGCAGATCTAATAACAAACTGTTATTATGTCTTTGGCAGAATTTACGATACGCTGCGGTATATATTAATACGGTAAGGGACAACGTTTTGTAATGGTGTACACTGTTTTACCCGAACAATATTTAAATGTATACATGCGATAAGCGTTATCATAAATGATATAAATATATAGATCACCTACATCGTTTATCTTCATACATCAGTTGTAGGTTCGACAATATCCGTACCAGAGCACCTGCTATTTTCGATAGTTCCAGTTATCGTACGGAATGTACGGTACGGAACGGTACGGCTTTACCCCAAACCTATATATTTGGTGAAATAGCATGGTATTGTTGTTATCTCATTGAAGGAGTTAAATATCAATCCATCTGAATTACATGATATTCTGAGCATTGTTTACTTGATCTGTGTTGATTCAGAACTAGCATAATAATCCCATAATACAGTCTTACATAAATAATAGCTCTCTGTATTAAGTTGATAATCGGCTGGTTCTGGGGCATCAATGTGTTCTTAAAATAGAAGTTATCGCTGTAGGATGGTTCCCGAGTAATCAATTAATAAAGTGCCGTATTTGATCAGACTACACCAATTACCAACCAATCAGCGGGCAGGGAAAAAGTTCCAGGTAAATTCGGAGCTATTACACAGAATCTCTTATTTTGATTGGTTGTCAAGGTAAACAAACCAAAAGATCTTGCTAAAAAATTAAAATTCTACTTTTGAAGAGTACTTATAAAGGTTAAATCATACATTTGTGCAATGTATTCATAATGTGTTGCATAATCAAAGAAAGAAGTATATTTTACATTTTCCTCATGTTTCTACATGCAAGTAGGTGGGTCAGCACCATCCGACCCAAACAGCCTTTTCAAAACATACTCAACGTATGGCTTCTGTATGTTTTTTTGATAAAACTAAGATAGGTCTTTCAAAACAAGTAATAACAAATATAGCTTCCTATATTAGGGAACTCTGTACAGAGCTTAGAGCTATAAGGTAGGCCTATGGAAAATGAATTGGTGTAGTATGACCATTTCGGCCAACGAATAATAATGATTTGTTTGTGTAACGATGATTGTATAAGATTGTTGTGTTAATGAACCGACGTCTAGAGGTATGTATCATTACAGTCTAAGCCTCCCGGAGTGGAGCTAAGCCTTTTGGGTGTGTAGGCCCTCTAAGTGATTCAGCGCATAACGTAATGGGCGGGTGGAGACGGTCCCCGTGCCTGTACAACGTGGTCAGTTGGACGTAGTAGCGACACACCCTGGACCCGTCATCAGACCTCAGTGGAGGAACATTACCACACAACCTCGTTAGAGGCTATTCATCGAGGCGACCTTTATAGACGGTTTTTGATGACAATCAACGATCACCGGAATCGCGCATCATGTGCATAAACTCACGCGCACCAAATACATCGCGTTAGATCATCATTCTTTGTAACGTTTCTGATCATCAACATTGTTGTAACTTCAACAACACTATCGTGTCATATATAAAGACAGTCGACATATTCAGTATTCGTGATAATACTACGCACGTCTTATACGTTCATGGGAACAGTCTTTTTCATCTTTCATCTGTGTATTCGCTTGTTTTTCTTAATAATTGTATATATATTTAACATATTTTAAAAGTTGCATTAAACTTATGTAAATGCAGTCACCGATATTGATTCTTTCCTGAATTAGTCCCAACCACTAGGGTCATCTTTCGACATTAAGTATATATGGCTCCTATTGTTTCAGTATCTGGCTACTGTTAAGTATCTGGCTACTGTTGTTTAAGTATCTGGCTCCTATTGTTTAAGTATCTGGCTCCTATTGTTTAAGTATCTGACTACTGTTGTAAGTATCTGGATGCTGTTTTTTAAGTATCTGGTTACTGTTGTTTAAATATCTGGCTACTGTTGTTTAAATATATGGTTACTGTTAAGTATCTGGCTACTGTTGTTTAAGTATCTGCCTCCTATTGTTTAAATATCTGGTTACTGTTAAGTATATGGCTACTGTTGTTTAAGTATCTGGATACTATTGTTTCAATATCTGGCTCCTATTGTTTAAGTATCTGGCTCCTGTTGTTTCAGTATCTGGCTACTGTTTAGCATCTACCTACTGTTGTTTAAGTATCTTGCTCCTATTTTTTTTAATTTTAAGTATCTTGTAAACATATTTGCATTGTCTTAATGTGTTACATTCTAAAAATCAATAAATAATTATTATTATGATGATAATTATTATTATTATTATTATTAATTATTATTATTATTGGCTACTATTGTTTATGTATTTGGCTACTGTTGTTTAAATATCTGGCTAACTGTTGTTTAAGTATCTGGCTACTGTTGTTTGACTATATGACTCCTACTGTTTAAGTATTTGGCTACCGTTGTTTTAGTATCTGGCTACGATTGCTTGAGTATATGGCTACGGTTGTTTGAGTATCTGCTACTGTTGTTTAACTATCTGACTCCTATTTTTTAAGTATCTGGCTACCGTTGTTTGAGTGTCTGGCTACGGTTGTTTGAGTATCTGGCTACGGTTGTTTGAGTATCTGGCTACTGTTGTTTAACTATCTGGCTACTGATGTTTAAGTATCTGGCTCCTATGCTTAAATATCTATCTCCAATAGTTTAAATATCTGGCTACTGTTGTTTAAGTATCTGGCTAGTGTGGTTTGAGTATCTGGTTACAGTTGTTTAAGTAACTGTCTACTATTGTTTGAGTATCCGGCTACTGTTGTTTGAATATCTGACTACTGATGTTTGAGTTTCTGGCTACTGTTGTTTAAGTATCTGTCTACTATTGTTTAAGTATCTGTCTACTATTGTTTAAGTATCTGGCTACGGTTGTTTGAATATCTGGCTACTGTTGTTTGAATATCTGGCTACTGTTGTTTAAGTATCTGTCTGCTATTGTTTGTGTATTTGGCTGCTGTGTTTAAGTATCTGGCTCCTATTGTTTAAATATCTGGCTATTGTTGTTTAACTATCTGACTACTGTTGTTAAGTATCTGTCTATTATTGTTTGAGTATCTGGCTACTGTTGTTTGAGTAAATGTCTCCTGTTGTTTAAGTATCTGGCTACTGTTGTTTCAGTATCTGGCACCTGTTGTTTAAGTGTCTGGCTCCTATTGTTTAAATATCTGGCTACTGTTGTTTAGGTATCTTGTTACTGTTGTTTAAGTATCTTACTCCTATTTTGGGCTCTATTGGACAGAGGGGGGCGTCAACATTTATTTTTTATGTCTCATCAGTACCATGTCCATTACATAATGGATTGAAATTTCACACATGTATTCAGCATCATTAGTTGACACCACAGAGTCAGGTGATATAACTTTTGCTTTTATTATACCCCCCGCAAAGTGGGGGTATACTGGAATCACCTTGTCCGTCCGTCCGTCCGTCCGTAGACGCAATTCTTGTCCGGGCTATTTCTCAATAACTCCTTCTTAGATTATCGCGAAACTTGCTAGGAAGTATCAATATCGAGTGGTCATGCCCGTACTATCATGACGTTCCGGTTCGATAATTTTCCACTGAGTTATGGCCCTTTGTATTTCTAATATATATATATGTATTACAAAATTCTTGTCCAGGCTATTTCTCTAAAACTCCTTGTTAGAATTTAGCGAAACCTGCTAGGAAGTATCAATATCAAGTGGAGATGTGCATACTGTCATGACGTTCCGGTTCAATAATTGTCCACTGAGTTATGGCCCTTCGTATTTTTAATGCATTTCATACTTGGTAGTGAAAGCTGTCCGCCTGTCCGTAGACGCAATTCTTGTCCGGGCTATTTCTCAATAACTTCTTCTTAGAATTTCGCGAAACTTGCTAGGAAGTATTAATATCGAGTGGACTTGCGCGTACTTTCATGACGTTCCGTTTCTGTAATTTTCCACTAAGTTATGGCCCTTTGTATTTCTAATATATATATAATACAAAATTCCTGTCCGGGCTATTTGTCTAAAACTCCTTGTTAGAATTTAACGAAACTTGCTAGGAAGTATCGATATCAAGTGGAGATGTGCATATCATGACGTTCCGGCTATTTCTCTAAAACCTCATGTTATAATTTCATAAAACTTGCTACAAAGCATCAATATCAAGCGAAAATGCGCATATTGTCGTGACGTTCCGGTTCGATAATTTTCCATTCAGTTATGGCCCTTTGTATTTTAATGCATTTCATACTTGGTAGTCAAATAGAAAATTCTTGTCCGGGCTTTTTCTCTATAATATATGTCTATATATCTTATAGGAACAAAGTCTTGTATGTTTACCCATCCCCAACAAGTTGCCAGCTGGGGGTATTTGTCTGCCTCCGGCGACAGTTCTAGTTGGCCCTTTTCATACTTAGAAAACTTGGTTAAAGTTTGTATGTAAGCTTGGTTAAAGTCTGTATGTAAGTTGGTATCTTCCAAACCACTTTACACAATGGATTAAAACTTATACATATGTATACAGCATCATTAGACGGCACCACAGAGTCAGGTGGCGTAACTCCTGCTTTTATTTTGACAGAATTATGGCCCCTTTCATACTAAGAAAACTTGGTTAAAGTTTGTATGCAAGCTTGTATCTCGCAAAGAACTTAAAATAATAGGTTAAAACTTCACACATGCATTGGGCATCATAACACAACACCACAAAGTCAGGTTCTATAACTCTTGCATCTATTTAAAATTATGACCCTTTTTTGTACTTAAGAAATGTGGTTAAAGTTTGTATGTACATTTGTATCTCGCAAAGTACTTTACATAATGGATTAAAACTTCGCATATGCATTCAGCATCATTAGACAACACCACAGAGCCAGGTTCTTTACTTAACAAAATATGGCCTCTTTTATTCTTTGAAAATTCGGTTAAAGTTTGTATGTAAGCTTACATCTCCAAAAGTACGTTACATAATGGATTGATACTTCACACATGTGTTTGGCATCTTTTATAGCCCATGTTTTATTATAACACAATTATGGCCCCTTTTATACTTAGACATCGTTAAAGTTTGTATGTAATTAATGGAAACTTTGTTTTATCAATTGTAATTTCACCAAAGTCAAAAGTCTCTTGTTGTTTAATTTTCGTGGGGTACGGGTGAAAATTTATTTTTGTTATATCTCAGCATTACCATATTTATCTTTATCAACTTTTAACAGCACCTTCCTCTCATCAGTCACTTACCATCCCTGAAAACTAGGTCACTATGACCTACTTCTACCAAAATATTCATTACGTTAACCTTTTTGTTTAAGTTTGTTATGTTTGTCACTAAATGTTAAATTTTTTGTTTAAAATTATCATTTCTCAGCATTGCCATGTCCAATTATTACACACTTGGGACAGTATCCTCACAAATACCAAATTCCCCCCCCCCCCCTCCCCCCCCCCCCCCCCCCCCCCCCAAAAACCCGGTTTTAACGCAACCTCTTTTTATTCCGATCTTTACTCTAATAGATTGTTTATATCAATGAAAGCTCGGACGAGTTCGAAAACCAGCCAGATCGAACGATTTACACCGGAGTTATGGCCCTTGATTTTCTGAAATATGCCATAATTTGGCCCCATTAACACGATAGGGCCTTCATTTAAACTTTACCATATTGCTGAAATCAATGAAATCTTGGACAAGTTTGAAAACCAACCAAATCGGATTAGTAACAACGGAGTTATGGCCCTTGATTTATTTCAAAGATGCTGTATTTTGGCTCGTGGAGACGATAGGGCCTTTATTGGCGGAATTTCATTGAAACCTTGCAGGGATCATCAGTACCAAGCCTAGTTGTACATATCGTCACTGTGTTGAATGATTTGGCGGAGTGATTAGAAACTGGGACCATACGCCTCATTGAAGGTTCCATGTTTACCGTCATATGCATACCATTTTCGGGATGGATCACATTTATGTACTATTTGAATTCTAAATATTGAGTTTTGCTCAACCCGGGGCTAAAGTGCGTGAACGGTAGCAAGCACTTTTCACTACCGTTCATGAACAGTCTCAGTCAAACCGAGACTGCAATATATTTCGGATTTATCGTGTTCGACGATTTCCACTCCTTTCATACTTTTTTTTTATATATCACAGTAGCGTTGCCTGTGCAGTGTGGCGGCGGCGGTTTTTTAATACTCAAACTTTGTCTGGACTAATTCTTCTGAACCCTTGGCCGGATTTTAAAGAATTTTGACGGGGATGAGCCTACTGTGCATTTCAGGGTGCCTGTGCGTCAAATATGAATCAATATTTTTTTTTATTACTTACTATATGTTTTCATACCTGATATGGTTAGATAGAATGAAAATAGACTGTCCTGGATCTGTTTACAATCTTACCATAGCCATCCGGTATGCTTCACAAAGCCTAAAATTCATTTTGACCCCATTGTTTACATTGTAAAAAATAAAACAACATGGTGGCCTTATGTTTTAGAAATTGTCGTCTGCGCATGTCTGTTTCTAGGGTTCGGATGTACCAAGTAAAACGTAGGTTATGCAGGGTGGTGTTATTGTTCAATGTTCAGCACCTCCAGCAATCTATCTTACTTATCCTTTATTTTGGAATGAAAACCATTATATCTAGCAAATAAAGGGTAGGTAAATAGTATACTGCGTTTATACATGTTAGTTGGTCAACTGATTTTTTAAGTCACACTACCCTAGAAAAATGGAATGTTCCGCCGTCGCCATTTTGATTTTCGGCTGTCAATAAAATTACATGTAAACATGGGGGTTCAATATTAATTTTTGGTTTCTCGAAGGTTAGAGGATGGCTACACGAAGATTGAAAACAGATTCAGGAGCGTCTGCTTTCATTCTGTTCAATCATATCAGATATGAAAACATATAGAGAAGTAATAAAAAACCCATCTCGATTCATATTCGACGCATAGGTACCCTGAAATGCACAGTAGTTGCACATATCATCGCTGTGTTTCAGTTGAATGAATTTTGGCAGAGTTATGACCCTTTAAAGGTTTTAATACACAAACTTTGTACAAGACTAGTTTTCCTGAACCTCTGGCCAGATTTCAGCAAAACCTGGCAGGGATTAACAGTACCAAGCCTTGCTGCGCATGTCGTCGCCATGTTCCGGTTGAATGCTTTTTGACAAAGTTATGGCCCCTTATACACACACTTTATCTTTAGCCAGTAGAGTGTCCACATGCCCTCTTGGACCTCTTGTTTTAAGTATCTGGCTGCTATTGTTTAAATATCTGGTTACTATTGTTTAAGTATCTGGCTCCTGTTTTTTAATAACTAGCTACTGTTGTTTAAATATCTGGCCACTGTTGTTTAACTATCTGGCTCCTATTGTTTAAATAGGCTGGCTACTTTTTTTTGAGTATCTGGACTTCACAAGAATGTTGCTCTTAATGTCTAGTTGATCCTAGCACATATTCAGGTCGGCCGAAAATTCAAGATGGCCGCCACGGCTAACAATAAAATTTAAAAATACAACTTTGTGGCGACTACTTCTCAAAAATACTTAAGCGATATTGACATTGATGTGGAACCTTTAGCAAAATCACAGCAACGACATGAGGTTTGTCGTAACCATAATTCATTTTGATTGGATGCCAAACATGGCAGCCAGCGGCCATCTTTGTTTACATAGAGTTATATAGGAAAAACTTGTGGCGACTAATCCTCAGAAATAACTTGACGGATGTTTATGAAACTTCACAGGAATGTTACTCTTGTTGATCCTAGCAAAAATTCAGGTTGGCCGGAAATTGAAGATGGCCACCAGGGCTAAAATATATTTTAAAAATACAATTTTGTGGCGACTACTTCTCAAAACCCATACATGATATTGATTTGGAACCTTTACCACGGCCGCCAGTGACCATTTTTGCTTACATATAGTTATATAGTATACATTTCTGGCGACTACTCCTCTCAAACTACTTGATGGATTTTCATGAAACTTCAGGAATGTTTCTCTTAATGTCTTATTGATCTAACAAAAATCCAGGTTGGCCTGAAATTCAACATGGCCGCCACGGGTAAAAATTGATTTTTTAAAATGCAATTTTGTGGCGACTACTTCTCAAAACCATTAGTGATCTTGATTTGAAACCTTTACCAAAATGACTGGACGACATGTAGTTGGTCCTAACCAAAATTCATTTCGATCCGATATCAAACATTGCCGCCAGCGCTCATCTTTGTTTACACAGAGTTGTATTAGAACAAATTATTGCGACTACTTCTATGAAACTACTTGATGGACTTTCATGAAACTTCACAGGAATGTTGCTCTTGATGTCTAGTTGATCCTAGCAAAAGTCCAGGTCTGCCGGAAATTCACGACTAAAAATACATGTATATTTTAAAAGTACAATTTTGTGGCGACTACTTCTTTAAAATCATATGTGATATCGATTTGGAATATTTACCAAAATGACTGGCATGTCATGTATTTGGTCCTAACCAAAATTCATTTCGATTCGATGTCAAACATGGCCACCAGCCATAGAGTTATATTTGAAAAACTTGTGGCGACTACTCTTTTGAAACTACTTGACGGATATTCATTAAACTATACAGGAATATTGCTCTTATTATGTAGTTGATCCTAGCAAATATTCAGGTTGTCCGGAAATTCAAGATGGCTGCCACAGATGGGCGCCTCACTTTAAAAATACAACTTTGTGTCGACTACATCTCAAAAAGTCTAAGTGGTATTGATTTGGAACCTTTGCTAAAATGACTGGCGTGTCATATAGTTGGTCCTAAACAAAATTCAATTTGATTCGATGTAAAACATGGCCGCAAGTGGCAGTCTTTGATAACATACTATTATATAGGAGAACCTTTTGACAACAACTCCTCTGAAACTACTTTCATTACTTGGATTTTCATAACACTTTATAGGATTATTACTCTTGATGTCTTGAAGGTCCTAAGAGGCCCAAGAGGGCATGTGGAGGCTCAAGAGGGCCTTTGGATGCTCTACAGGCTAAATATAAAGCTTATGTATAAGGGGCTATGACTCTGTCAAAAGTCCTTCAACCGCAACATGGCAATGACATACGCAACTAGCCTTGGTACTGATCATCCCTGCCAATATTCGTTGAAATCCGGCCAGAGGTTCAGGGGAACTAGTTTGTACAAAGTTAGTGTATTAAAACCTTTAAGGGGCCATAACTCTGCCAAAAATCCTTTAACCGCAACTTGGCAATGACATACGCAACTAGGTTTGGTACTGATCATCTCTGGGGGCACTCCACAGTTTAATGTACATTTCTCAATCATCAAACACTTGACAAGCTCTTAGCCTGAATCCTTGAGCAAAAATAAATCACATCATCATTGTGTCATACATTTCTTAGAAGACAATAAAATTACCCATGTTTCCATACCAAATAAAAGTATCAAAAAGCATTTTCTGTACAACTTTAGTCCCATTTCTTTAAGATTACCCCACCCCTTAAAACATGCTAAAAATGCAATTTTAGCAATATTTCAAATGTCAATAAATAAAAATAAAAAAATTTCCTACACATATCAGGGTCATGTCTGCACTCATAATGCTCTTGCATATCAGGAAATGCTAAATTTTACATACCTAGTCCGGCATTTTAAAAAGTTATTCCACGCTGATCTCCTCGTCGGTGAAAATCAGCCATTTTAACTACTTTTAGAAAGTTTTTGATTGGTTCACATTTTTCTATTTATAGCCTCCAAAAAACCCAAAGAATGCATATTCCAATACACCAAAATAAAGTTAGAAGTAATCAAAACTGAAAAAAACATCAAACATGTGCTTCATAATTATTATAAAGACCATCCATGGACCTAAAAGATGCTTAGTTGATTTCTTTCTGATTTACACCATGGACATTCATGCGAAACTGAGGAGTGCCCCCTCTGCCAAGATTCTTTGAAATCCGGCCTGGAAATCAGGAGAATTTGTCTGGACAAAGTTTGTGTATTAAAACCTTAAAAGGACCATAACTGTGCCAAAAATCATTCAACCAGAACTTGGCATTGATAGACGCAACTAGGCTTGGTATTCATCATCCCTGCCAAGATTCGTTGAAACAAAGCCAGGAGTTCTGAATATACTAGTCTGGAAAATGTTTGTGTATTACAACCTTTAAAGGGTCATAACTCTTCCAAATATCATTCAACCGGAATACGGCGATTATACACACAACTAGGCTTGATATTGATCATTGTCAAATTTCGTTGAAATCTGGCCAGGGATTCAGGAGAACTAGTCCAGTAAATGTGTGTATCAAAAACCTTTAAAGGATCGTAACTCCGCCAAAATATGTCAATCAGAAATAACGATTATATGCAAAACTAAGCTTGGTACTGATCATCCCTGCAAAGTGTCGTTGAAATCAGGACAAAGTTTGTGTATTAAAACCTTTAAAGGGCCATAACTCCGCCAAAATAATTCAACCGGAAAACGGTGACGATATGTACAATTAGGCTTGGTACTGATCATTCCTGCAAAGTTTCATTTAAATCCGGCCAAATGAAGGTACTTTAGTCTTAACGAGGCAAAATACAGCATTTTTTAACTAAATCAAGGGTCATAACTCCGGTGTTACCAATCCGATTTGTTTGGTTTGCAAACTTGTCCAAGATTTTATTGATAGTAACAATATGATAAAGTTTGGTAAAGATCGGATGAAAAATGAAGGGCCTATCGTCTTAACGAAGCAAAATATAGCATTTGCAACTAGATCAAGGGCCATAACTCCGATATTACTAGTTCGATGTAGCTGGCTTTCGAACTTAACCGATCTTTTATGGATATTAACAAGCTGTTCAAGTTTGGTAAAGCTCAGATGTAAAATGAAGGCCCTATCGTCTTAACGAGGCAAACTACAGTATTTTTTAACTAAATCAAGGGCCATAACTCCGGTGTTACTGGTCCGAACTGGCTGGTTTTCAAACATTTTTGAGCTTTCATTAATATTAACAATCTGAAAAAGTTTGATAAAGATCGGATGAAAAATGAAGACTCTAACGTCTCAACGGAGAAAAATATAGCATAACAAAATCAAGGGCCATAACTCTGCTGTTACCATTAGGATCTGGCTGGTGTTCGAACTTGTCCGAGCTTTCATTGATATTAACAATCTGTTAAAATTTGGTATAGATCTGATAAAAAATGAAGGCCCTATCATCTTAGAGAGGTAAAAGTTAACAGACGACGGACGACGGACAACTCGCCATCCCAAAAGCTGGCCCTTGGCCGGAAATTCAAGATGGCCGCTACAGTTAAAATAGATTTAAAAAACACGACTTTGTGGCGACTACTTCTCAAAAACCATAAGTGGTATTAATTTGGAACCTTTACTAATATGACTGGCATGACGTGTAGTTGGTCCTTAACAAAATTCATGTTGATTCGCTGTCAAACATGGCCATCTTTGTTAACATAGATTTATTTATATAGGAAAAACGTGTGGCCACTAAAGTTTGTATAAAAATATTTTGCATGTTAAACATAGACTTATATAGGGAAAACTTAAAAAATCTCCTTTTAAATTGTTAGCATGGAGTTGTGGTTTTAAATTTCGGTTGAGGGTGTTGTTGTGTTTTGCACCTGTAAAAAGGTATTGAAATGAATTTAATGATGAAATCTCTTGATATAAGAACCATTTTAGCTTGTAGTGCATCCACAGGCCCTATTGTTATTTTATTCTTTATTATTATTGATGATCGTTAACCCATGCTATATCAAGTTTGCTCATTTGAAGTCCATGGGTTCAAAGATGGCTGCAACCCCTGGGTCCAAAGTAAGTTTGTATGTAGCGATTTTGCATGTTTTTACATCTATAGACTTACATAAGGAAATACTTAAAAACATCTTCAGTCAGTTTTTTCATCATTGCAAAAATCCTCATGTGATCGATTCAGGGCCATATTGGCCCTCTTGTTTAAGTATCTCCTACTGTTGTTTGAGTATCTGGCAACTATTGTTTGAGTATCTGGCTACTGTTGTTTGGCTCCTATTGTTTGAGTATCTGGCTACTGTTGTTTGGCTCCTATTGTTTGAGTATCTGGCTACTGTTGTTTGAGTGTCTGGCTACTGTTGCTTAATAATCTAACTACTGTTGTTTAAGTATCTTACTAAGATTGCTTAATTATCTGGCTACTGTTGTTTATGTATCTGACTATCATTGCTTAAGTATCTGGCTACTGTTGTTTAAGTATCTGGCTACCGTTGTTTTACTATCTGGCTGGCTACTGTTATTTATTTATCTGGCTACTGTTGTTTAAGTATTTGGCTACTGCTGATCAAGTATCTAGCTAATGTTGTTTAATTATATCGCTACTATTGTTTAAGTATCTGGATACTGTTTTTTAAGTATCTGGTTACTGTTGTTTAAGTATCTGGCTCCTATTGTTTAAGTATCTGGCTCCTATTGTTTAAGTATCTGGCTACTGTTGTTTAAGTATCTGGCTCCTATTGTTTAAGTATCTGGGTCCTATTGTTTAAATATCTGGCTACTGTTGTTTAAGTATCTGGCTCCTATTGTTTAAGTATCTGGCTCCTATTGTTTAAGTATCTGGCTACTGTTGTAAGTATCTGGCTACTGTTGTAAGTATCTGGATGCTGTTGTTTAAATATCTGGCTACTGTTGTTTAAGTATCTGGCTCCTATTGTTTAAGTATCTGGCTCCTATTGTTTAAGTATCTGGCTCCTATTGTTTAAGTATCTGGCTACTGTTGTAAGTATCTGGATGCTGTTTTTTAAGTATCTGGTTACTGTTGTTTAAATATCTGGCTACTGTTGTTTAAGTATCTGGCTCCTATTGTTTAAGTATCTGGCTCCTATTGTTTAAGTATCTGGCTCCTATTGTTTAAGTATCTGGCTACTGTTGTAAGTATCTGGATGCTGTTTTTTAAGTATCTGGTTACTGTTGTTTAAATATCTGGCTACTGTTGTTTAAATATATGGTTACTGTTAAGTATCTGGCTACTGTTGTTTAAGTATCTGCCTCCTATTGTTTAAATATCTGGTTACTGTTAAGTATATGGCTACTGTTGTTTAAGTATCTGGATACTATTGTTTCAGTATCTGGCTCCTATTGTTTAAGTATCTGTCTCCTGTTGTTTCAGTATCTGGCTACTGTTTAGCATATACCTACTGTTGTTTAAGTATCTTGCTCCTATTTTTCTAAAGTATCTTGTAAACATATTTGCATTGTCTTAATGTGTTACCTTCTAAAAATCAATAAATAATTATTATTATTATGATAATTATTATTATTATTATTAATAATTATTATTATTGGCTACTATTGTTTATGTATTTGGCTACTGTTGTTTAAATATCTGGCTAACTGTTGTTTAAGTATCTGGCTACTGTTTTTTAACTATATGACTCCTACTGTTTAAGTATTTGGCTACCGTTATTTTAGTATCTGGCTACGATTGCTTGAGTATATGGCTACGGTTGTTTGAGTATCTGCTGCTGTTGTTTAACTATCTGACTCCTATTTTTTAAGTATCTGGCTACCGTTGTTTGAGTATCTGGCTACGGTTGTTTGAGTATCTGGCTACGGTTGTTTGAGTATCTGGCTACGGTTGTTTGAGTATCTGGCTACTGTTGTTTAACTATCTGGCTACTGCTGTTTAAGTATCTGGCTCCTATTGCTTAAATATCTATCTCCAATAGTTTAAATATCTGGCTACTGTTGTTTAAGTATCTGGCTAGTGTGGTTTGAGTATCTGGTTACAGTTGTTTAAGTATCTGTCTACTATTGTTTGAGTATCCGGCTACTGTTGTTTGAATATCTGACTAGCTTAAAGTATCTTGTTACTGTTGTTTAAGTATCTGGCTACTGTTGTTCAAGTATTTGGCTACTGTTGTTTTATTAGCTGGCTACCATTGCTTAAGTATCTGGCTACTGTTGTTTAAGTATCTGGCTACCGTTGCTGAAGTATCTGGCTCCTGTTGTTTAAGTATCTGGCTACCATTACTTAAGTATATGGCAACTATTGATTATAAGACGGACTGCAGGTATTGGCAGGTATTATATGAAGAGGAAGCTTTGGGTTGCATTTGAGGTCACTGGGGTCAATGTCAAGGTCATTTTTGCTAAAAATAGAAAATAGTTTTCCGTTCAATAACTTCAGATAGGAATGAGATATTGGCAAGAAACTTTCTGGATAGGTAGCTTATATAAAAAAAGCAAGCTTGAGATTACATTTGGGGTCACTAGTTTCAATGTTACTAAAAACAGAAAAATGGTTTCCTCTCAATAACTTCAGTTAGGAATGAGATATTGGCATGAAACTTGGTTAGGTAATTTATATGAAAAGGAAGTTCCGAATTGCAATTGGGGTCTCTGGGATCAAGGTCACTGTTACTAAAAATAGGAAAATGGTTTCAGAATATTTTCATAATTTGCCACCTTGAATATTTTCATAATTAGTCACTTTTCTTTACTTAGAATTTGCTTTAAGTTTACGTCCAGTTTGTCAGTATCTTGAAAAAGGTTGTATGTCATATACTTAATGTTGAAAAGAAACTAAAATCTATTGTGAACATATTGCATTGCATACACTATTCAAATGACTCATCTTTCACATTGTCAGGTGGGGAAACTACGTGACTTTTTAATCGGTTTCACGGCAAAAATAAAGTAAAGACAATACTCGATTCAGGTAGGTATTCGCTTCATAACTTTCTTAATATTTATCGAATGTTATTCGACTAAAGTACACGTACCCCTCCAAAGTGTTTAGTACTTTCTGAGATTAGCCCTCCCAAAGTCTTGGAAACGATATAAACCTACGAATTTCCGTGTACATTTTGGGAGAGCTAATTTCAGAAAGTAATGAATGGAAAAATGTGGCGGAGGAGAGAGCTCTCATTGTAAGGGTATGTGCGCTTTATTTGAACAAAATTCTTTAACTATTAAGAAAGTTATAAAGAAAAAACTTAGCTGAATCGAGCGCTTTGTTTACATATTTTGCCGTGAAACCGATAAATAAAGCCACGTGGTTTCGCCACCCTGATTGTGGAAAATCCGTCTTTAACGCAAACTTAGTTTTTTCAGTCAAACTGCTGAATGTACAGTCATATTCCAAATAACATTTGACCAGCAGCTTTTAACTTGGCATACATATTCGTCATCTTTACATAAACATATGCGACAAGCACCTTAACTCGGTTATATGCGTTTTACCAGAATTCTACTTTGATTTTCAGTTAAAGTTTTGAATGTAGTCATATTTAAAAAAAAACATTGTCAGAAGATTTGAAACTTAGCACACATGTACATCATCAATACACAACCACATCTCACTATACATCACCATATCTCACTATACATCACCATATCTCACTATACATCACCATATCTCACTATACATCACCATATCTCTGTCATGCATTTTACCAGAATTATCCTCCTTTTCCGCTTAAATGTTTGGTTTAAATGTTGAATATTTAGTCCTACTCATATTTTATAAACCTAGTGAGAGAAAACTTAGAAAATTGACTTACATATACATCATCTGTGTTACATATACACCATCTGTGTTACAAGCATTACATATACATCATCTGTGTTACATATACATCATCTGTGTTACAAGCATTACATATACAACATCTGTGTTACAAGCATTACATATACATCATCTTTGCTACATATACATCATCTGTGTTACAAGCATTACTTATACATCATCTGTGTTACATATACATCATCTGTGTTACAAGCATTACAAATACATCATCTGTATTACATATACATCATCTGTGTTACAAGCGTTACATATACATCATCTGTGTTACAAGCATTACATATACATCATCTGTGTTACAAGCATTACATATACATCATCTGTGTTACATATACATCATCTGTGTTACAAGCACCATAACGATGTCATGCATTTTACCAAAACAAATGCAATTTCCTTCGAAGATGTTTGCGGTAAAAGTTAGCAATCCGGAGTTCGCACAACGATTGATGCTTTTTTTATACTTTATAAAGGTTAAATCCTCTTTTTTTGATTTAAAAAATACATCATACAATACTATCTTACGCTATAACTAGCATTACTAGCGAGTTATTTTATGTGAAGGTAGAAATATGTGTTGCGCGTTCGATCAACAGTAGATTCGAAGGTAGAAATGAAATTCACGTTATGTGATGTGCATTCGATAAACGGAAGATGTATGGGCGGCCATTACCGCCAAAAGTATGTTTTTTAATAAATCATCCAGTCAAAGATGAATTAATTTATCGGTATTATATTTAATTCAATGTAACTTTAATTGATTCACTACTTTTTTTGAAACCATCTAATCAAACTTAAAACAATCCGATGGTATGTGAAATAATCCGGAGTGTTTTTTCAAACCATCTAATCGAACTTGAAACGATTCAATGCAATCTAAACCGTTCAGTCGAAAACATGAATTAACGCAAGAGTATGTGAACCAATTTAAAAGTAACCCAGTCAATTTACCGATACGTGAAACAATCTATAGGAAACTGATTAATGCAAGACCAAAGCACTCAGTTCAATGCCAGCACCACATTCCGAACTATAACGGAAATCGCAGATACGTTGTACGGGGACTACCGATTGTAGTAGTGAATAGTTTAGCTTAGTTTACTAATAGCGATTATCAGTATAAATCGGATATAAAATATATAAAGGACAGAAGATAATGTTCATCAATTTATTTCTATTAGTATAACCATTAGTATACACACCGAGTCTAACCTAGAACGCGTCATATACGGTATAACGTTGAATTTACGGTTTTGCTATAGCTATGTCCAGGTTTTTAGGATAATATATAGTGAGTTCGAGCCGGAAAGGATTGACGTTTTACTTTCTCGTATCATTTTAGCCGAAAATCCTCTACTTCTTTCAATCATTCGCGAGAAAGGGCGTTTTTCGTCGTTCTCGGATGGGGATGGACAGTTCGTGTAAAAAAACTGACATTTTCATACATATATATCCCTGCAAATGTTTTTTGCTGATCATACTATAAGTACCCAAACAGATCGTCAGACACAGTAAATTTGTTTTAAAAAGGCATTTTAAGGGTGTTTTGTAGCAAAATTGTCAATTAACGCTCCATAAAACGGTGCAAAGGTTTAACAACGTGTAATAAAAGTTATACTTTTTTTTTAAACCGATAATATATATGAAGTAAACTTTTCCTTTCATGTAAAGTCCGACTATACTAATATGTATTACTGAAGTATGGCAGCCACTGCAGATATTCTAAAATTTTGAACACACTTTTTGTGTGGCCTGCCTGTCCGTCGTCGTCGTCCGCCCGACACACTTTAACATGCAACTAGACCTTAAAAAGCATTTGACCTATGTTCATGAAACTTTACACACATCTTCATCTTACCTCAATGAATGTATTTCACATTTCCAATAAATCCTGACTTCAGTTTCGTCAAGCTCATAACAGGGCAACATATTGACCTATGGTCATGAAACTTATACACTTCTTTCTTATCAGTTATTTAATAGAGAGCTGTGACTCTTTTTATACTATTTTATACAGTTCTGTCATATCAATTACTCAATAGAAATTTATGCCACTTTTTCATAAAACCCTTACGATTTAAAAATCTCCCCATAATTATTCATGAAGGATTGCACCCTGTGTCTTCAAACACGTTTCGTCTGACGCCTCGTTCCGTATTTGGAACCCTTACATCGCCATACTCACACACTTGACACTTTCCAGTTAACGTTGTCGTTTTGTACCAGCTGTGGGCAGGTTTAAATTTCCAAATCCGTAACGAAAACAGCGCGAGATATTTTAAAAGGTAAACATTTAAGAAAAACATGTCTGCTGGAATACGGAGTTTTACAAAACAAATCCCTAGAACGACGAGATATTCTTCTCTTTGGTGAGTTGTATGCATGCACGCGTGGTATTTAAGGTTTAAACTATTGAACAGGGCGATCTATTATGCAGGAATTGCTGCATATCTTCAAAAACCTCGCTTGATGAGGTCGATCCTGATACCTACCTATTCTATAAATCCATGTTATATTTATCATATTACACTTATGAAATAAACATGCAAATGAGGGCCGAATCATCGTTCGGTATTTTTCGTTCAGCTCGGAATACACCGGAATTGTCTTTCGTCAATTTCCGTCATCTAAATACAGGATTACGGAAATCGCAGTGTTCGGCGTCGTGCGGAGACGACCGAGTCAATATTACGACGTCATCGAACGGCTACGTTATAAAAGCAGGTAGATCTAGAGCTACACTAATACAAAGTCCAGACTCTATTGTGCCCATCGCGTCAGGTATACCTTGACGTGTTCGTTGGCGGAGGGACTATAAACCTTAGAATTACACACACACACACACACACGCTACACTAATACGTGAGCTTTTTTGGAGTTACGTGATGAACAAAATTCCCATTCGTGCCTATTTAAAGGGCCATCATTTAGAATATAATATTGAATGTATTAAACTCGTTGGCTACACTTAAAACGATGCTCGGTACAGCCTCACTTCCTATCATTTATCCAACTCGTTTAATAAAATCAATATTAAACAGGCACTCCAGTAAGATCCTTTATTAATTAATAATTTGAAAAGTTCAAAGCAAAATGTTTTTGCATGTTTATAATTATTTATAATTGTTGGTGAGTGAAGATAGATATCAGTCCGGGGAAATGCCCTACTCTTGCTAATGAATTGTTTACTTTGGTAATTTAACGTGCTCGTATACCGAAAGATGCACGGGACTGGAAGGGTTTACATTGCACCCCCTCCCCACCCCATCCGACCATCAGAACACAGAGACAAACTCAATGGCGTCGGTGATGCTTGAACCCTGGTCCATCGGTTTCACGTCGAATGTGTTACCCACTGGGGAACGCACGCAAAACTGGATAAATTAATCTAGATGCTAATGTTACTGCTTGATAAATACATAAAGACTGACATGTGTCCCTTTAATAGGCGTTGATCGGGTGTGATGGCTGAGAAGAACAAAGGGACGCTGAGTTGTTCTGATACTCTTGTTCTGTTTAATAAGACAAATTGACATGCAGTACGCGTGTTGTGTACTGAAAGTACATTTTACACAGAAACTCAATATTACAACATAAAACATGAATTATTATCTGCCTGCAAAATACTGACCGCAACAAATAACGCATAGGACTTGTAATTTAATATCAAGAAACAAAATAAGTTCAGTAAACGGACCTACAGCATGTCAATAGTACGAACGCGACTTTTACCCACAACAATGTGCAAGTGGTGCCCTCGTACCGAATTATTTCACTTTACATCGTATTAATTCTGTTCAGTATCGGCCATTTGTCTTTATGTCAAATTGATTCTGCTTTCATTGAACTGAGTGCTTTGGTCTTGCATTAATTCAGTTTCCTATAGATTGTTTCACGTATCGGTCAATTGACTGGGTTACTTTTAAATTGGTTCACATTCTCTTGCGTTAATTCGTGTTTTCGACTGAACGGTTTAGCATTGCATTGAATCGTTCCAAGTTCGATTAGATGGTTTGAAAAAACACTCCGGATTATTTCACAAACCATCGGATTGTTTTAAGTTTGAGTAGATGGTTTCAAAAAAAGTAGTGAATCAATTAAAGTTACATTGAATTAAATATAATACTGATAAATTAATTCATCTTTGACTGGATGATTTATTAAAAACATACTTTTGGCAGTAATGGACGCCCATACAGATGCGAAGGTAGAAACGAGATTCAGTCATGTGTTGCGATTAGATATGCAGACCGAAACATCTGCTGTGTTCAATCAACGGCAGATGCGAATTTAGAAAAGAGATTCAACGCCATGTGTTACAAGTTTGGATGATCATTTCTTGCAAATAGTGGCTGCCTTTTATTTCATAGAATTAATAATATTTCACGCAGTCTTTTCGGATCCCATAATTGAACTGTACGCTTATTTCCCAGCCGAGTCATATTTCATTATAACGATTTTGCTTTCATGTTTATACCGTCAACTTTGATAATATGTCCAACGTCATTGCCCGAGATATTATAATTTGTTTTAATACAATAATATACTTACTTTCTACTCGTATAAGTATATACGTCCCACGACCGATAACCACTTCATTTGCGTACTCTTTTGCCCTTCCAGCCAGATTTGTGACTTGACCTTCAAGGTCAACCAAATCGATGATAACTGAAACAAACATGTAGTTAAATTTTAGAAGTTTTCATAGTCCTCTTTTTAGCTCAAAAGGCTCAATGGTGAGCTATTAGAATCACTCTTCGTCCGTCGTCCGTCCGTCGTCATGCTATAACTTTTGTTCAAACGACATATCCTCAGAAACGGATTGGCCAATTTTGACCAAGTTTCACGTGGATGATACTGAGGTCAATATCTTTGTACAAATTAGGTCAATGCAACATCCCAGTTGGCCGCCATTACCATATATGTCAAAACCTTAAACATCTTCTTCTCAAGAACCACTGAACAGATTTTAACAGTTTTTCTTTATTAATGATCCCCAACCTCTAGACTACAAAAGTTATACCAGGGGTAAAAAATGGCTGCACCCCGAGAGTCCAACATTTGTGTATAGAGCCAAATTTCACATGGATGATACTGAGGTCATTGCCTTTTATAATTGTACACATGAGGTAAACGCGATATCCAAGATGGGCACCATTACCATATATGGTCAAAATCTTCTATAGAACCACTGAACAGATTTTGATAGTTTTCTTTATTACTGATCGCCAACCCCTAGAATATAAACGTTGTAGAAATGAAGTCCACGGGGTCAAAAGTGATTGTGACTGGGAGTCTAAAGTTTGTATATAGAGATTTTGCATCCTACACAATGCACAGAGCTCTCATATATTACATGTAGCATCAACTTGTGGTGCTCTACCAAGTATGTTCAGGTGTTGAACCTGAGGTCAAATCTGACCCCTGCCCCGGGGGAAATATTTAAAAATCATCTTCGCTGAACCTACAAGAGCTAGAGGTTTAATATTTTGTCTTTAATATACTCAGCAAAAATAAAAAGTATCCACTTTGTTTTCCTGAAAAATCAGAGACAGTAAGAAGTAACTAACAATTGTAGCATGATTCGCTTTTAAAAACATCTTTGTTTGATTTTCACACAAAATTTTATCGAAATATACCGAACAATAAAAAGAAATCACAGTTTCAAAACATAGGTGTGAAAACGAAATTAACAAAACTTAACAAATGTACAGGTAACGACAATAGCACAGATTCAGCAGTCTAAGTCGATTCAAATACACAGAAACATATCCAATCAAACCTCGCTAATATCTCATGTGTCCACCGTTACACCGATTACACGCAAGAAAAGTTCTGACGTAACGACTGACGAATTCTGGAGCTAATGCGTTACATTCGCGGACAAGTGCTGCTGCAAGGTCCTGTTAAACACATTGGATAGGGTCATACTGACGTACAAGACGTCCCAAATATGCTCGATGCTTCGTCAGTCGTTACGTCAGAAGCATGCGACGTCGCATTTTTAAATGTATTCGGTGTAACGGTGAACACATGATATATTAGCGAGGTTTTGAACATTTTTCTGTGTATTTGAATGGCCTTAGACTGCTAAATCTGTGTCACATAGATTTATATAGGGTCGTCTTCCCTCAAACTACAAGAGACAGAGGTTTAATATTTTGCATTTACCATAAGCTTATGGTCCTCTACCATGTTTGTTCAAATGGTGGTCCGAATGTCAGATTTAGCCCCATCCCATGGGTCACTTGCTTTACATAGACTTCCATAGAAAAAACTTGAAAAATCTTCTTCTCGAAAACAACAAGGCACAAAGCATATACTCGTATTACATGCAGCATCAGCTTATGGTCATCACCTCTGCGAATTCGAATCCCACTGAGAGCTCGAATTGTAAGTCAGGAAGTGTCGATTCTAACGGATGACGGGAGGTGTACAGTACTGGTTAAACCAGGAAAAGTGGGTGGTCTGCCTCCACCACAAAATATACCTTACATGTGTTGAAAATGACGTAAAACACCATACAAAACAAAAAAGCTTATGGTCCTCTACCAAGTTTATTCAAATGATGACCCTGGGGTCAAATCAGGCCCTGCCCGAGGAGTCATAGTTTTAGGACAATCTTTAAAATATCTTCTACTCTGAAACTACAAGAGCTTGCTATAGATTTAATATTATGCATTTACCATTGATTTATGGTCCTCTACCAAATGTGTTTAAATATCCACACCGACGTTAAATGTGGCCCCACCCCAGGGTTTCACATGTTTTACATAGACTTATATAGAGAATAATTTTAAAAATATCTTCTCCTCTGAAACTACAAGGTAAAGAGCCTTCATATATTGCGTGTTGCATAAGATTATGGCCCTTAATCATGTTTTTTTCAAATGGTGGCCCTGGAGTAAAATCGGTTTATCGGAGTCCTTTTTCCGAGCTGTAGGCATGGAAACAAGCCTGCCTGTTTTGAAATATTATTAATATGAATAAGGCACTGCCTCATGGCGAGCGTCGGTTTAAGTAAATAAAATGGTTACATTTTGTAATATTACTCATACTGTAATACCTTAATAACATTGGGATTTTCTAAACCCAACTCAGTTGCTCCGTTCTAAGGGACACACAAAAAACGCAACCCACTACTATTCACATACAAACTTTGCGATCATCACATAAAAAAAACTAATTCAACAAATTATTTAAGCATAACTATTCGAAATCGAAATGGGGATCTACACATTATACTCTATTACTTCCAAATCAAACCGTGGAGCGCTGTGGTCTAGTGGGACCCATGATCCAAAAGTCGTGAGTTCGATTTCCACCATTGCGTTGTGTTCATGAGCAAGACACTTTATCTGCATTGCTTAGTACTGGTTCTACCCAGGAAGTCATCGAGAGTGATTCAAATAAGTTCATAGAGCTTTCGTTACAATCGATGTAAAATAAATAAGTTTAAACTAAATCAAACCAAGCACTGCAGTGTGATTTCCATTTGAAATGTTGGCAGGGCTTTTACCCACTAAAAATTGTGAAGACTCCCGACCCTAGCCTGGTCATTTTGGTGGAGAAAAAAAAGCGCGAAAACTGCCTAATTTGTGAAAAAAGTATTGAATACATGCATTGGTTTTGCGGGAGCAGGATAATATGAAACATTTTAGATAAACTTTCTTCTATGAACATATCCAGAACAAAACAATAATGAACAATTTAAGTGGTAGAAATGTTTTCCAAAATAAATAAAATAATAATATTAAATAAAATAAATAAATTAATAATAATAATTGTGAAGCAAATCGGCCACAGTTGTGAAAAAATTACTTAAATAGTGTGTAAGTGTCAGATGAACTTGAATAAGCATGATCAGTATAATTATGTATGCATACTTTTTTTTATGAGACTTCTCAGGATGATCCAATCTATTCCTATTTCCTAAAAGTAAATGCCTTCACTTAGCAGCAATGATCAGGTAGGAAGGAATAGGAATGAATTGTTTCATGTGATACTGAATGTTGCGTTGTAAACCTTCTCGCCTCTCACCAATGCAGGTTCGAATCCCACTGGGAGCTCGACTTGTGAGGATGTGTCGATCCTTACGGATCGCGGGAGGTATATAGTACTGGTTCTACCCAGGACAAGTGGGTGGTCTGCCTCTACCATCCAAAAATCCACCGTCATATATAACCTAACATGTGTTGAAAATGACGTAAAACACCATACAAACAAACAAACAAACAAACAAACAAACAAACAAACAAACAACAAACACACAAACAAACAAACAAACAAACAAATAATTGATGATGTGTTATTTGAAATAATCAGTTCGTTTAATATCTTAATTAAAATTGCGTCGAACGTCACTGACTGACGTAATCAGCATTGAAAATTGTCATAATGGTGACGTACTATTACGTCTACAGTACAGTAGGTGCTTCACTTTGGCTACAAAGAATGAATCAATGGTGTTTTACGGCACATCGACACATAAATAGGTCATATTGTGCGCAAAAACTGATGATGAAATGAAGGATGGCTACAAAGAACAAAACAGGTTTACGTGTGTGCTTTCAAGTAAAAGAAAGGATATTTCACAATTTAACGATAAAAAGGTAGGCGAATAATTATTATTGCATATAACTATTGTTTCAGGTGAACTTTTATTATTAATAAGTGTAATTGAGACTTAAATGGCACAGTGAGTCGTTAAATACATTTTGAACAAAAAGCAATGACACAGTTCACACAATCTCAGACATTTATTACTATTAGGTAGGATGGTCAGCGCTTAGCCAGCTTTCTTAGTCCATTTGTCATATTGTATTTTCAATGAAATTGGACTGCTTTCAAGTATGTAGATCTAATATAAAAAAATAGATCCAGTAAAACTAACTTACATATTGACGCAATCACTTTTATTTAAACATAATCAAGCATTACATCGTTGATTTTGTTGTTGCTGATCAGTGGCAAGCATCGTTTTAAGTTTATAGACTAGAGCGATTAAATAATGTGTGCAATACTCATACTGGTATGCCTTACAGTGTACATCAGTGGAGTTTTCTAAACTCAATGCAAAATCAAAACATCTGCTCGAGTGCTTCTACATCAAATTTGATTCATATTTTGGATTGTTTTTACATTTGTTGGTGTTTCTAAATGAATCATTTTAACCTTTACTTTTACTGCAATCAAAGACTGGTTATAGTTTTGCCCTTCACAAAGGTAGTACCTAGTACTGTGCGTGTAATGCCAGGGATGGTCCTTGATTGGAAAATAAAAGTTACTCTATTCTATTCTATTTTAAGCCAGAGAACCAGGCTATTCTATTCTATCTTTATTTTTTTAAATAATAAATATTGAGGCATTCACTTTTATTTAAACGTAATCAAGCATTAAATCGTGGATTTTGTTGTTTTTGAACAAATTAGATTGTAAAAAATAAATAAAATAAATATGTTGAATTGAATGGACTGAGTCAGCGAAAACACTGAAAATCGAAAACAAACTTAATTTACATGTATGTTATATTCAATGCACAAGACCTCTTTTCGCTCGATGAAATTAGCTGTATAACGTCGCTTCGCTCGATGTAATCTCGGTGTAATTAGCTTATTTTCCTTCAAATAACACCTCGCTCCGCTCGGCGTTCATGTGAGGTTATAACGACGTGCTAGAAATACGATTCACCTGCACGGTGCACCGTTTTACTTGCACGATGCAACTTTACGGGCAGGTAACTCTAGCGGTTTGACGAAGATTTTAATTGCCTTAGTATGGCAATTTCAGAAAATCAACAACGCGTTAACCGTAAGGCGAGCTTACGCTCGCGATTAGCGAGCACAGCTACATGTAGCGAGAAGCGCCGAAGGCACTTCGAGCGCAAGCGAACTTTACGGTAACGGGAGAAAAAAAAAAGGATAATTGCTAATCTATGCACCTCGATTTTGATGGTAAATCGTCGTTGTCACGCTTTAAACTGTTCTAACGCAGACACAGGTAGTAATTTTTCTATCTTTAATTTCGAAATTCTGATTTATTTTCTATAAAACCTTTTTTCTATGCAACGTTTCCGTTAGGACTGGATAGAATAGAGTTTCAGAAATAATTTGAAAAGCTCTCTGACTCCTTGACAAAGTCCTATAGAATATGTGCAGCATAATATGTAAAGGGTTAAAATGCGAAACTGAGGCTGTGTAGAGAAGCTGTTATTTTCGAGGTAAAATTTAAAAAATGTCAATAACTTCAAGAATATACTGAAAATGTCAACAACTGCATAGCGCACAATGTTAAAACAACACTAGGGGCTTATGTGAGTGAATAAATTGGTATACATTTTATTTGTAAACACCCGATTTGAACATTAAATCGTCTTGGCCGGAAACTTTCAAGATTATGCAAATTAGCGCGTGTTAAAATCAGTGACGAAAGAGTAGTAAATATTGACATTATTTGCAGACGACTATTGGCGATTAATTATGGACAATTCGATTACAATTGCTTTCACTTCGTACGAACACTTTTGTGAGTTTATGTTGAGCAAGTTTAAATGCCTAATTATTTATGGACAAACCACCCTTGCCGCGAACGGAAAGCGTTTCTTCAGACTACCCCTAGAAAAATCTACAAAATACCCCCCCCCCCCCCCCCGCCCACCACCACCACCCTGATAAAAAGAGGGAAAGTTTCCTCAGACAGACACCCCTCTCCTGAAAATCTAGACTACAAGCCACCCCACCACTCCTCAGCCAGCATGGCCATATCGGACAGATATCGGTAATTGGTTGGGATGTCGGCAGATCGGCCCGATGTCTATCCGTTATCTGTCATAGACATCGGGCCAGTATGCAGACTGCCGCTCTGTTACCGATATCTATCCGATATGTAAAAGAGCGGCAAGGCCCGATGTCTATCGTTATCTGTATATAGGAAACCTATCGGTCCGATATAGGCTTGTTGACTGGGTTTGTGTGTACTTTTTATGATTTGCTGAAAACGTGTCGGCTAAATGTTGGATATGCCGACGTCGGGCCGATGTAGAGCCGATTAATTCTCAATATTTTCCAATTTTTGAGTTTTTTGTTTGTATGGCATGCTAAATTGATTGTTTAATGCATTAATCTGAATGAATATAGCACATTTCTTCTAATGTATATTATTATATCTCGGGCCAACGTCAGGCCGACGTAGTTTGTATCAGTTGATACCATATATCGGTCCGACAGCGGCCCGATATATCTGGCCGCTGTCGGACCGATATAACACGCCATAAATCCATAAAGGGAGGTAATGAAATGTCATTTTGAATATTGTATATTTATTGTTAATGTGAACAGATATTCCTCGCAAATGTCATTTTTTACATTGCAAAATGATGCTACCTACAATCA
The DNA here is from genome assembly GCA_037043455.1 of Cyrtodaria siliqua. Lineage (NCBI taxonomy): Eukaryota > Metazoa > Mollusca > Bivalvia > Adapedonta > Hiatellidae > Cyrtodaria > Cyrtodaria siliqua. Next base: position 197,753 of record JAWPHD010002978.1, read on the forward strand.
CAATAGTTTTATGTATTGATAATGAATATTTTTCCAATCGAGTTAATTGAGATAAGCACCAACAAAAAGATATATATAAGGCAGTCAGTATTCATTAAATCGATTTGATAAAAAAAATCAGATGGAGTTAAACGCCGATAACCTTGTATGTTGCGAAACATATACATGTATTTTGGATTGGTAATCCGATGCTCTAACTACATACTGACACTGTGCTAGCTGGATGGTGACAATAGAACGAATTTGATGTGTATCTGTCATAATGGGCCCACTTCGGGTCGAAACTATATCGGATACATATTGGATAGATAAGTAACCGATATTGGACCGATGATGGATAGTAAACTAAAACGATGTCTGACCGATGATGGATAGTAAACTAAAACGATATCTAACCGATATTGGACCGATGTGCAGCCGACAAGATATCGGTCCGACTTGAAGCCGATGGTCACGCCGATCTCGGGCCGATATTGTTTGCGATACTGGTCCGATATAAAAAAAATATCGGGCCGATGAAGGCTAGATATAATAGGATTGCTGGCTGGGTCCTCACCCCCTGGATTTGTTCATTTAAAAATAAGACCCCCCCCCCCCACACACACACACCGACCGACCCACACAACACACACACACACACACCTGTGTGTACTACGGTGTGGTATTCCAGTGTGGCAGCACTATAGACTGTAGATAGATACATTACACTCAACACAATCATAAGTCCAGATTCTATTGTGCCCATACAGGTGGTTGTCCTATCGTTTAAAATATGGCGGATGATCTGGTTCTCATTTATTTGACTCAGATAGTGATTTGTAAGTCATATCTGTGGTATGGTAAAAATGACCTCATTTATATAGAATTTAAAAACCGGAATTGTTTGTATTTGTTTTTTGACATAAATATTGACCAGTGGTACGATTCACCGGAACACAACAGACCAGAACAGAGATGAAACACCAGGATGTACTGGAACTGCTTTTGCAGTGAAAAGCAAAAATTAGATTTACACTACAGAAGGGCTGCATCACACTGAACATCTTCAAGAAAAGACTCATCTATCCTTTGTTTATTAAATGGTTGTCTGTGACTGATAGTTGCATTATTCTGTCAGGCATTTACAACCAGCATTGGATGGTGACACTAGCACCTTTTAGGAATGTCCCATTGGGTCACACACAGATTGGATTTCTTCAAACCCATGCACTGAAGTGAATGCAACTTGCCATATTGTACAGACGGTTCTTATTCAAGGTAAGATCATGACAGATGGACTGTGGTGTTAGAATTAAAACAATTATCCCCATCTCTCATCTATTTGTGAATCATATTTAGTTTTATCGGCTAAATACACAGGTCACAGTTTGCATATATTTAGTAATAAATAATAACATAGAAAATATCAACATTTCTGGCAAAAAGAAAAAAAGCCTGTAAAAAGGCAATTGGAACAATGTATGTATAGGTATAGTTAACAATCTTTCAGTTTAGTTATATCACGAGAGTCTACTTGAAGCAGTGAGGCAAATGCTCAATTTGGCAGTTTAGTTTCTTTCAAGCTTAGTAGTCTAAAACTAAAACTTAATCTAAATATATACCCCAACTCATCATTATCAAAAACTGTCTTGAACATATTTTTGCCTGTTTTAATCAGTCCCCACTCAGTATGAAGAATATGGTAAATGCAGTATGTCCCTTTCAAATTGTACATTGCATTTAGGCCTAATGATTTATCCATTCTTATATTTATTATTGAGGCCCCCCAATTATTTCCCCTGAAAATATGAGTTAGTGTTCCCTTGTTCCTCACAAATATTTTGCTTTGTTCCCCAAATATTTTGTTTCCAATGTTCCCTTGTTCTCGTATGGTTAACGACGTTACGTGGTAAACCTTCGCCTCTCACCGCTGCGGGTTCGAACCCCACTGGGAGCTCGACTTGTAAGTGAGGAAAGTGTCAATTCTTACGGATGATGGGAGGTGTACAGTACTGGTTCTACACAGGAAAAGTGGGTGGTCTGCCTCCACCACAAAAAAAAATCGGCCGTCATATATAACCTTGCATGTGTTGAAAATGACGTAAAACATGATACAAACAAAAAACTTGTTCTCTAAAAGTATTACTAAAGATAAAATATTTGCTAATGTTCCCCCAAAATTCATTCTGGCCTACAGTTATCATAGTTGCATCTTATACAACACTGTCATCACAAAAATATTGTTTGAAATGTTAAATTTTGTAAAAGAAAATAATTTTATATTAAAACTAGATGTTAAAATTGTATTTCCTGTAAAAATGAGAAATAGGGTCCTATAGAAACCACAGCGTCCGAACGCAATGACATCGTAGGTCCGCACTGTACTGCAAACAAGTCATGTTCCCTTGTTCCCTAAAAATATGTGTTAATGTTCTCTTGTTCCCTGAAAATAACAGCCATAGTTTTCACCAAATATAAATGGCTATGTTCCCCAAAAACCCTGAGAGGACCTCATTATTGAGTTGCTTTCAATTTGACAAGTTATTTGTATCGTTCTTCCATTGATTTTTATTTGTTTAAAATTTACTTTCACATTTTCTGTGCTCGCCTCAAGGTTTTACCTTAGTTCATATTATTGTCTTGTGCATATGACCCCACTGCATGGATTTCTGGCATACTTTGTATTTCGTAACTGTTAGAGCAGTGCGATTTCTACGGTAACCCTGTTGTACCAAGCCGTTATATGAACATCGATTAACAAACGGTCAAAGGAAAGCAAAGAAATTGGACACATACTTTTAGACAAATAAAGTTGCAGTGTATCAAACCAATTAAAATAGCAAACTACAGAATCAAGACCTCATTACGTTACACTTTACGCCTTATACCTATACAAGGCCTTTGACAATTCAAATAATGAGCAAAATTGACACTTGCCTTAAAGAGTTATTACACTTGATTATTGAAAAATAAGCAATTATTAGGTTGAGTACACAATGACTTTCGTATCTTCACGCAATTTAGTATGAGGCTTTTTATCAATATGAACTTTGACAAGATGAAGTATGTGGCTAAATATAAATTTAATATAAATGTTGACAAAACACAAGTTGTATGGATAAGGAGGAAAAAATACAGCTCAGATACAATCAAAACAAAATGGAAACTTAATTGGGGAAAAGATAATTTCAAGTTACTAGAATACATTTCAACGTCGACTTATGTAAAATGATAGAATATAATGATAAGATATTAAAAATCCAAAATACAGAAAAGATATGGAAGCGAAGATAGAACCAACTGGTAAAATCACAGTTATTAAAACATTACTACTTCCTATTTTAAATCATTAATTTATATCTCTTCCATGAAAACACAATTACAAAAATTATTAACACATTTATATATATATTACATTTATGGGAAGGCCCTGCACAAATTAAAAAAACCTCTGTTATAGTTTAGCAACATTCTGAAGGTGGTCTCAAAATGATTGACCAGTGTCAGAATAATGTGACTGGGGGTATCATGTATACTACGGTGTGGTATTCCAGTGTGGCAGCACTATAAAGGAACCACTGATCTCGCTGCTTCAAGTAGATATATGATCACATCACCCACAAACACACAGTTAAAAGTCCAGACTCAATTGTGCCTATAATCTTCAGGTAGGACGCCTGTCGTAGGTGGACGGACTATAATCCTTAGAAACACACACACACACACAGAGTCTTAAATCAACCTGGATAAGACGACTCATAACTAACGAGGGCACTTGGAAGCAACTAGTTTAAAAGATAATAGACGTTCAAAATTAATACGTTTGGCAAAAATTACTGTGAAACATTAATAAAAAAAGCAAAAACAACCTTTGGATCGATGTACTAAATTCATATATTAAACTTATTGATTTAGTTTGCCTAACTCGCCTGAGGACTTTTTGTCAACCACTACTCCATAATAACAATATTTTGATTGACTGTAAGCCGTTTTTTAACAAAATATGGTACAGGAAAGGCATCCTTTTTTTTATAAATGACTTAATTAATGAAAATGGTGGATTTTATTATTTTACTGAGTTCGCAGAGAAACAATTTGTTTATCTATGAAGGAGAAGTAGCTGACATTAAAACCTTTAGAAAACAATTACAAAACAAAATAACAATGAACAAATTAGAAAACCCAATTTTACCTGTGAATATTAAAACAGTCATCCAAAACTTGTGACAAGAAAGGATGCACTGATATGTATTCCATTTTTAACCTAAATAATGTAAGTCCAACATCAAAAATCAAATAGGAACATATTTAATATATTGAAGCGGAAATATTGAAAGACATATATTTATCCCCTTTCAAAATTACTTCAAAATTACTTCTAGCACAACACTGCAATGGTTTCATACAAGAATTAACCATCGGCTTCTTTCAACACAGCATTATCTACATAAAATGAAAAAAGCAGAAAACCTTTTTTTGCCACTTCTGCAACCAAGACGAGACTACAGTTCATATGTTTAGACCTGTCCTTCATCTCAGAATTGTTTAACACAGATACACACTTTATTTTTAACAAAAAACACAAATCTGAATCTGTCAGAACAAGTATTTATTTTTAACACAAGTGAAGAATAATCAACTGTAGAGTTACAAATTATTTTAGAAATGAAATACAACATATTTACCTGAAAACGACTAAAAACACCGCTCTCCCTTACCCCGATGATATACAGACTACGGTATCTGTATGAAACACATAAACAAATCGCAATTAGCAATAATCAACTAGAAAGATATGAAAAATCATGGAGCAAGTACAAAACCATTGTAGATTAATCAGAATTCTACTAACTCCTATCCATGCACTCCTCCTGGTACAAGTTTAGAGCAAAACCAAGACACTGACAATTCGTAAATCAATTATATATCCATACTGAATATTAAATACTTACATATGCAATGTTTATAAGCAGATGGGCCATTGGACAGCAATCAACTGTTAGGTAAAAGAGTTATTGTTTTTTGTTTTTTGTTTAACAGAATTATTTTTTCTTCCTGATATCATATGTTCCCTACCTCGACCGATCAATACATGTACCGCTATCTTTTCTGTATTAATTTCATTATGCTAAACTATTATTTCATATGAATATTGCATGTAAAAGATATTGTAAGGTGTGGTAAGGGATGGTCCTCCCCGACCCTTGCTCCACCTATTGACGGGGAGATTAAACGGGTCGACGAGTAAAAATTGACACATGTATTACTGAGTTATTGCCCTTGGTTATAGAGATATTTCGTACACAAAAAATTGGTTCCGATATTCGCCCAGTTTTTTATCAAACACATTTCAGACAACTTAGACAATTATCAAGTTATTGCCATAGATTGTCGAAAGATACGATCGTCTGATTGTTTCCTACACTTCTTTGAAATGGTCATACATTTCTTTGTAATATTTTAATTAAACAAAGAGGATATCTCCTCTGACTAGGAAGAGTGAGTGTTTCCACGATAATTGTAATAAATCGGATTTCGTTTTAGCATGTTTTTTCATTCAAATCTCGGTTGAGTTTGACAATGAGCACACTTGAGCACTGATTTACGAAGTTATCGTCCTTGATTTTTGACAAATATATAAAGACTGAGTACACAACAACTTCAGCAAACGGGGTCTTGTTCTCAACAATATTTAGTTGAAGTTTTTGGACGATTACTGTACATAACATTACGTGGTCCGATCTTAATTTCTTTAAGCGACGGGAAAGCTTATATTAGCAGGATTTTATAACAGATATTTCGAAAATACAACACCCTTAAAAACATTGTTTTACTAAATAAATGCGATATCCTGTTTAAAATTACCTGTTAAATGTTTTAATTTTACAAATTGCAAACTTTTTAAGCCGAAATTAAGGTTTTATTTCATACCACAGCCAACCCCATTTTTGCTTCTTGAAGAAGGGGTTGGATGGGGTATGAAAGTTAATACTCGGACCACGTAATGTATGGTTAATAATACATGTACTGTCTATTCTAAAAAGCTTCAACAACGTTGATATTTCTGATACTGTCTCTTCTTTTACATATCATCCCTTATTTGTAGATAGTTTTATCTTTATACGTTTACATTATTTTTAATTACTACCTCCATGCTTCATCGGTTTTTGCGCACAATATGACCTATTTATGTGTCGACGTGCCGTAAAACACCATTCATTTATTCATTGATTCTTTTCTTGGTTTACATATCTCGATTGAAAATAAATTGATAAATAATAAGCAAACTCTATTTCAAGAGAGATCATTTCAATTGTTAATTATTCCCACTTAGACGGGGATTGGTCTATATTGAACGACTAGATGTTGAGTTCGTGACCCATAAAAACCGGCAAATATTCGAAATAAAATAAAGTTTCAGATGACATAAAACAGCGGTTGTATGGTTGTAACACATGTCATTAGGGTTATTACCAGCGGTTACTTGCAGTATGTACTAGCACACGTACAGAATATATTATATACATGTTAAATACTAACCCACATATCATGATCAAACCAGGATAATGTTGATATTTTCTATTAAAAAATGGTTTAGTTAACTGTTTAAGTATAAATATGCGTCATCTGACAATGAATACTGCTTAAAATTCACTGTCATGCATACAATTGGGGGATCAATTTACCCTGCCCACTGTTGGTTTTTGTTATGGTTTAGTCGACTTCATTAATGCTCATAACACCCGGCAAATATTCGTCTAATCAATCAAATCAAATAAAGTTTCATGTAACATAAAACAGTGGTTGTATGGTTGTATCACATGTTGTTAGGGATTACTAGCGATTGATGTAAATATTTACTAGCACATTTGTGGAATATGTTGTATTACATGTTAAATACAAATATAACTCACATATGATTATCACACCGGAATAATGTTGATATTTTCTATTTAAGAATGGTTTCATTATACTGTTTATGTACCAATATGCTTCGCTTGTCAATGCTCTCTGCTTAGCATTCACTGTTATGCATTAAATTGCGGAGGATGGGGAGAGGGGGTGGATGTATATGAATTTAACCCACCCACTGTTGTTTTTCCTTAAGGTTTAGTCGATTTCATCAATTTGCGAAATTCGCCAACACCATCAACTATTACTAAGTAAAAATACAAATTTGTGGCGACTACTTTTCAAAAAACATAAGTGGTATTGATTTGGAACCTTACTAAAATGACTGGCATGACATGTAGTTGGTCCTAAACAATATTTATTTGATTAGATGTCAAACGCCAGCGGTCATCTTTGCTGACAAAGAGTTATGCAGGAACAAAAACTTCTGGCGACTACTCCTCTGAAACTACTTTACGGATTTTTATGAAACTTCACAGGAATATTGTTCTTGATGTCTCTTATCCTAGCTTAAATTCAGGTCGGCCGGAAATTCAAGATGGCCACCAGGGCTAAAGAATATATTTTTGTGGGGACACGACTTCTTCTCTAAACCCAAAAGTGATATTGATTTAGAACGTTTACCAAAATGATTGGCACGACATGTAGTTGGTCCTAACCAACATTTATTTCAAGTTGATGTCAAACATGGTCGCCAGTGGCCATCTTTGTTTACATAGTATTATATTGGAAAAACTTGTGGCGATTACTCCTCTGAAACTACTTCATGGATTTTCATGAAACTTTACAGGAGTGTTGCTCTTGATGTCTAGTTGATCCTAAGTAAACAGACCCGGCAGGACATTGCAAACGCCCTAGTGGAGGAATGGGGGAGAATTCCACGAGTTGAGATCAGGAAGCCGATTAACTTCCGGTCTCGGTTCATACTACATAGAAGTTATTGCTGCTCGTGGTGGACATACACGATACTAACTTGAAGTTTGGTGTGACAGTTTGTTCATAGGAGAAGTGTTTCAAAAATGTCTTACACCACCTACCAAGTGTAAAACATTTGATTTTAATAGTCATCTCTGATGTTTTTATTTTTGTTTTGTTATGTTATTTGTTTTACAATTGTTAAGATGGATCGTTAACATTTCATATAGTACGGAATACTTTATATGATTATTAAAACTGATGAAATTAAATACGCTTTATTTTGTTAACTTATTTTGAGGAGTATATAGATGGGTATATAGATAGACAGATAGATATATATTTTATTCAAACACACGGAATTACGCCCAACAGTTCACATGCAAATAGAAAATACATATAAACATGTATATGAAATATACACAATATTTTCGAGTTAATGACAATTTTTATAATTGTGTAGGTGAGTTTCAAGATCATCTGTATATGTTACTAGTTAAACAGTATTTGACAACTATTAAGTATATAATTGTTTAATATATATTTTTCAACTAATAGTCGTAAGTACTGATCAGTACACACTTGTATCTGTGGACAAAAATGGAAAAAAGTGATATTTATCTATAAACATGTCGTCCCTTCTTTTAAAACTCTTACTAATGAAAACTGACAGTTTCTTTAATAAACTCTTGTTTTCTTTTGTCATAAGTTCAATAAAGTTTGGTATGTTTGGCCGTTTCCAAAAATATTTGTTAACATATTCTTTCTAATATCATGATATAGTGAACACTCCAATACAAAGTGAAATTCGTCTTCTAGTATATTACAAAGCTGGCATTTTCTTTCGGATCTTGGCGTTTTATATGGTCTATGCCATCGACCAGTTCCAATTTCTAACCTGTGACTAGAGACTCTTAGTTTTGTAAAAAAACTGTAATTTATTTTATATTTAGTACATCTAGATAATACTTAAACCTGAAATCTAATATTATTCTGTATGTACTAGCTCTAGTGGAAGCCGATAATTCAGCATTCCAATTTTGTATAAACATATCTTTAATTCGTTGTTTAAATATATAAATGAAATACGTTATGTTTTCTCTCCTTGAGAATACCAAACTTCATTAAATCCTGTTCGTTCTAATAAGCCTTTAACTTGAGATGCTCAGTTTAATTTGTTTGGGTTTACAATCAGATCATTTAACGTAACATTATACATATTTTTTATACACTGAAAGGAAAAAGAAACGCACAATCAAAATGCCTATATTACACTATTATATACACATATTTCCACGTAATATTCCAGATATATCTCAACGTGTTTTGTACAGAAAGTGGCTACAACTACTTAAAGAAAGGACAACTCTGTCATGTAGTAGAACTTTTAAAATCAATGTATACTTCGTTACACGAAATTCATAAATGTTGAAGTTTCGCTTGAAAAAGTCAAGCCATTTAATGTTAAGAGATTGCAACATTTAAAGCCTTACGTTTGCTCACCTGCTTGAGCCAAATGCGCGTTCTGTCGATTATAAAACTTTAATGGGGTAACCATTGGTGTGTTCGGTGCTGCTTAAACCTTCTTTCCGAAAGGACAAGCATAATGTCGCCCTGTACCATTCGATTAGAAGTTGCATATTAAACATACAATATATAGCGGAAATACCCATTATGCGTTTCTTTCTCCTTTCAGTATATATTTGCGATCACTCGTACGTGTAATTTTTAACCGGAACCGGATCATATAGACAATACGTTGAATTTTTAAAGGGACTTTACCGAGTTCTCCATATATGAAATTGTTTTGAGTTATATATATACATACATATTAGACTATAAATCTATCTTTTCTTCTCTCTATCCTTCTATATTATCGTAATGAATGCCTGTGATGTAGGAGGGCAGGAGGATTAAGGGATGGCGGAGAGCAGGAGGTTAAATAGATGAGAGTGTGCAGTAGGATTACGGGATGGGGATTGGCAGGCGGTTTAAGAGATGGGGATGATCGGGAGGGTTAATGGGATAGCAGTGGGCGCGAGGTTTAATTGTTGTGGGTGAGTAGGATGTTTAATGGATGGGGTGGGACAGGATGTTTACGGGATGCGTTAGGGTATGAGGTTTAAAAGACTTGGTGTGCAATCGTTTTAAGGGATTACTCCCATCTCTTAAACCTCTTGCCCACCACATCTCTTAAGCTTCCTGTCCCCTCTTTCCCCACCCCTTCAGGTCTTAAACCTCCTGCCCACCCGCACCCCTTAAACCTACTGCCTATTCCCATCACTTACACCTCCTGCCCACCGCCGTCCTTTAAACCTCCTGCCCATTCTCATCCCTTAATTAATCCTCCTGCCCATCCCCATATCTTAATTTCCCTGGCGACCCCATGCCTTAATTAATCCTACTTTCCACCTCCATCTCTTAAACCGCCTACCCATCCCTTAATCCGCCTTCCCACCCCCATCTATTAATCCTCTTGCCAACCCCGATCCATGAATCCTCCATTCCACATTCTCTTAAACATCCTGCCCACCCTACCCCTTAAATATTCGATGCTTTCATTGTTATTGCACGCCGTGCCACTTTTGGTGGCTTAAGAATGTGTAATGCGTTAGGATTTGACTATTTGCAACCTTTCGGTTTACTTTGATGGATTTTGAACCTTTCGATTAACTGTTGTCGGATCAAACGAAACACAAAGCTCTACAAAATTGTTTGTTCACGTTTTTTTAGGCTGTTGAACAATTTTTTTTGGCTGTTGAACAACAACTATTATTATCGTTGGGCATCGGCTGAAAATTCATGATTGATCATCAGAATATTTAACCGACCGATGATCGATCATTAATCGACTAAACATGGCTACTATAAAAGACAAGTGTAAGCCTTTTATAAAAAATATAATGAAGAAAATAATCACTTTTTCACAAGAACGTCTCCTGAATTTTTAATAGACCAAAACAAATGAATCCCAGAGTTTTCATAAGTTTTATCACAATATTGTTCAACGTGATCTTTAACGGCAGTAAGACAAGAAGTTAAAAGTTTGGAGATGTTTGTGGTGGTGCAGGCACTAGAATTCAAAATAATGCGGGCCTTATACGGATTTTTATGTAATTTAGGAATCCAGTACATAGTTGGCAGTTTTGTGCAACGAGTGATATGTGTGGAAACAACATCATCCTCAGTAGAATGAACTGGAGTATACGAATTAGTGCCACCGAGTTCCAGAGATAAAACAGTGACGTAATGTAGGCGTCAAACAATAATTACATTATTAGCTGCTTCGAAAAGTTTGAAGTTAAATTAAAATTGAAATCAAGTAGTTACGATTGTTTTTTTGCGGATTAATTAATTCTTATAATATGATGTGTTTTTCTTTGTAAATTGACGCTGGTATTTTATACGTTAATGTAATAAATGTTGGATATAAATTTGAAATCAACACATTTTACCGTTTTATTTTGTAGTTGATCTTTACCAAACGTTGTCAATGCCTTTATATCAATAAAATCTCGGACAAGTTCGAAAATCAGCCAGATCAGATTAGTAATTCCAGAATTATGGCCCTTGTTTTACTGAAAAATGCAATATTAAGCCTTGTGAACACGTCTAGCTCCTTTAATTTGTATTCCATATTCACGAAACTAGGCAAGATTGTTGATATTAATAAAAGCTTGGACAAGTTCGACAACTAGCTCCTCGGGGTCGAAAAGGGCTGCACCTCGGCGGTCCAAATTTTGAAAATACAGTAGCGACTGTGCATGCTTTGCGTGCATGCTTTGCATGCTTGTATAGGGAAAAACTTGAAAATTAAAAAATGTTCTTCTCTGAAACTACAAGTACCAGATATTTAATATTTTGTATTTACATTCAGCTTATGGTCCTCTATCAAGTTTGTTCAAATGGTGACCATGGGGTCAAATGTGGTCATATGTTTTATATAGACTTCTGGGGCGAAAAACATTTTAAAAAATCGTCTTTTCTGGAACTACAAGAAGCAAAGTTTTATATTTTGGATTTTCCATAAGCTTATGCTCCTCTTACAAGTTTGTTCAAATTGTGGCCCTGGGGTTAAATTTTAGGGCCGCCCCAGGAGTCGCATGTTTTACAAAGTCTTCTATCGGGTAAACCTTGAAACTTAAACAATCTTCTCTGAAACTACAAGAGTCAGAGGTTTAATATATTGCATTTACGATAAGATTCTGGTCCTTTACCATGTTTGTTGAAATGGTGACCCTGGGAACAAATTTGGCCCCGCCCCAGGGTCACATGTTTTTCATAGACTTATATAAGAAAACTTAAAAATCTTCTTTTCTGAAACCACAATAGCCAAAGGATTAATATTGTGTATTTACCATAAGCGTTTTGTCCTCTTCCAAGTTTGTTCAAATGGTGACCCTAGAGCGATACAGATTTTTCATTTCTTGTCATTTGTTCACATTCTTTCTTTGCAACAGGAACTAGTTGGAACTTTCGACTACTTTCTGTTTCTCATTATGTCGCAACAGTCATTCACCAACTTTTTATGATACCTCAAATATCTAGATTTTATTATGCCACAGTCTAAATCTTAACTTTGTTTCATTTTTGCACACTCATATGATACACCAATTTAAGTCTACACTATCCAAGACACTGAACATAACTATTTCAAAGCATTACGAGCTTGATGTTCTTTTCACATCCCTTAAATAGACTATTTCTGTAGAAGAGCTCTCATTAAAAGGTTAGCGGCACTTTTTTTAGTAAAAGTGGTATCTTGGTGTTTTTATATTAATTTGGGTATGCTGAGTTCGATTATGGTGGATACTAAGCTGAATTTTCGCAGGAAAGACAATTTTTGGGAAATTTCATTGTTTTTTGATAATTTTACTGGGAAGTTATTTGAATATTTTTTTAATTAAACATTTTACACCAGTTATCAATTTTCTCTACATATTTTGACTTCATATACATTGACTTATCACAGGAATAATATTTCAAGCTGAATTTTAACAGGAAATGCATTTTTTTGGATATTTTATCATCTGTTGATATTTTACTGGGAATTTTTGGAATAATTTTTTAAAATAGACAGTTTACATCAGTTATCAATGTTCTCCATGTATTTTGAGTTCATATACATTGACTTATCGTAAGAATAATATTTCTAACTGAATTTTGACAGAAAAGGCAATTTTGGAGACATTTCAAGGTTTTTTGATACTGGAAATATTTGGAATATTATTTTAAAAGAAACATTTTCCATCAGCTATGAATTTCCTCTACATATTTTGACATCATATGAATTGACTTTTCACATGAAAAGTATTCCAAGCCGAATTTCGATAAGAAGTCACTATTTTGGCCATTTCATTGTTTTTTGATAATTTTATTGGGAAGTTTTGGAATACGTTTTCTAAATACACATTTTACATTAATTACTAATTGTCTCTGCATATTTTGACTCCATATATAGTGGTTTGTTATAGGAAAACTATTTAAAGCTGAATATTGACAGGAAAGGCAACTTTTTGAACATTTCTATTTTTTTTGATGATATTACTGGGATGTTTTAATATATTAAAAAAAGTTTTTATATCAGTTATGCATTTCCTCTGTATATTTTGACTCCAAATACATTGACTTTTCACGGGAATAATATTCCATATTTTTTACCTAAAGTGAATTTTTTCATATTTTATTTAATATCTGTTTTTGGAATACTTACTATAACAATATGGTTCACATTGTTTATCGTTATTAGACTTAAGTGTCGATTGTTATGGGTGACGGGAGCTATACAATACTGGTTCTAGCCAGGAAAAAGTGGGCCTCAGCCTCCACTAAGATTTAAAAAAAAAAGAATAAAATGACATCGACTGTCATAGCCTAAAAATTGTGCTGAAAATGACGTAAAATACCATTCAACCAAAATCTTTCTACGGATGTACCTAATGTCTTGTGATTTTCTTTTTGTTCATATTTTAGCTGTATTTATACATGCTACTTTTAAATGGATTTGCGTCATTTTCAGGGAGGGATCCTGCAGTGTTGTTTTTTTATATGTACAATACATATAGTTGCAGATAAAGAACTTAACAACATCAATGATGGTTGCAGACCATTGCCACTACGAGTCCATCCTATGTTCACTGGCACTGTTAGCTCTGGTTTAGCAAAGTCAGTCTGTTTCCGTATAATGGTTTGATAATGCACCTGTAACAAGTGTAATAACTAGGCGTGATACTGATCATCCTTGTCAAGTTTTGTTGAAATCCGGCCAGGGATTCAGGAGAACTAGCCCGGAAAAGTTTGTGAATTTAAAGGGCCATAACTCCGCCAAAATCACTCAACCGGTACAAGTTGACGATATGTACAACTAGGCTTGGTACTGAACATAGGTGCAAAGTTTCATTGAAATCCGGCCAAATGAAGGCCCTTTCGTCTTAATGAGGCAAAATACAGCATTTTTTAACTAAATCACGGGCCATAACTCTTGTGTTACTAATCCAATTTGATTGATTTTCGAACTTGTCCAAGCTTTCATTAATTGATAGTAACAATCTGGTAAAGTTTGGTAAATATCGGATGAAAAATGAAGACCATATCGTCTTTAATGAGGCAAAATACAGCAATTTTAACTAAATCAAGGGCCCATAACTTTGGTGCTACTAATTTTATCTAGCTGGTTTTTAAAATCCTTTGAACTTTTGTTGACATCAACAATCTTCTAAATTTTGGAAACGATCCGATGAAAATTGAAGTCCCTATAGTGTTAACGAGTCCAAAACATAGCTATTTCAGAAAATCAAGGGCCATAACTGCGGTGTAAATGGTCCAATATGGCTGGTTTGCGAACTCGTTTGAGCTTTCATTGATATCAACAATCTGGTAGAGTTTTGTAAAGATCGGATGAAAAATGAAGGCCATTTCGTTTTAACGAGGGAAAACATAGCTATTTTAACTAAATCAAGGGCCATAACTCCGATGATACCTATCCGATCTGGCTAGTTTTCAAACATTTCCGAGCTTTTATTAATACTAACAATCTGGTAAAGTTTGGTAAATATCGGATGAAAAATGAAGGCCCCTGCTATTTATTGGTATGTTGTAGCATTTTTAACACTCCATAGGCATGACGTAATAACAAGCGCGTGCAAACACATTCATCAAGCGCTAAATAACAAGTCGAGATATGGTTGTTTTGAGGCGAAGTATTAGATTCATATTGATAACATACAGTATTATACCAGGCAATGTTAATTTACACGTGCGACAATATGGACTACATATATATTGATCCGTCTTGAGTTGCGTTCAAATATGTTAAGTTATTTTGCCTCATAATAAATGGTACTAGTAGTAAGTATACTATTCTCTCAAGTAGCGTTATAGTTAATAGATAGAGCACCGGATTTGAAATCAGAAGGTCGTGTGTTCGAGCCCCGAAAGAGGCTAACATTTTTTTCTGTAAACATTACTGTTACCTGTGTACGATGTGCACTGGTCAATGTATATACAGTAAATGATTCCTGCGCTATATTTGCTCGTTAAAATACCCGATTTCGACATGAGCTGGTTAACATGCGAATACCATATTCCAGAGAAGCCTAGAGAGCATATTTCGTTTTTAACATTGTTTATCCACTCCGACGTTATCATTTTATTTTCATGTAATGCGTGCACTACAGAATATACTAGGGAGGATAGTTTATTGTCCTTTTCATTAGCAATGAGTTTAGACCAGAATGAGATGATTTGTGTTTTTATATCGATAGATAGAGGTAGTATTCCCAATTCTCCATATATCATATCGGACGGAGTTGCATTTTTAAGATTAAATATATATTTGTAACATTTCAGTTGAATTCGCTCAATTATGTCGATGTTACCGAAACCCCTTAATTCGGAACCATATAATAGTACAGGTTTTATTGTTTTATTAAAAGGATCAATTTGCATATCAAATGGGAGGTCTAAACAGCGTATCTTTTTTAAAAGGGCAAATAATGCCTTATTTCCTTGTTCAGCTATATGTTTTTTCGCAGTTAAATAGGAACCACTGCGACTGAGCTGTATGCCAAGATACTTGTATTCATTAACTATTTCAACAATTTCATTATTTAATGTAAATTTAAGATTTTGCTGTGTGTCTCTTTCATAGATGACAATTATACCAACTAATGTGCAAAAATATGGAAAACTAACACAGTAACTGAATTTTTAGTTTATTTGATGCCCCTTCCCCCAGGTCCCCACCGATGAAGTAGGAGGAAACAGTATAATCCCATCATCATAATGTTTCATTTGAGACATAATTACAAACAAAAACAAAATCTTTCATAGACAATTACATACACCACAAAGTTATGTGCAAATATATGGAAAAATACAGTCTAATTCAATTGTTTGTGTAATTGACCTTTTGACCCCCTGAGGGTCACTGGGTGCGGAGCCATCATCATAATGTTTCATTTGAGACAAAATTACAAACAAAAACAAAATATCCCCTAGATCCCTCTCCCACCACACCCCACCAACCCTGGACCCCTGGGCAGACGTCAGAGTTCGAAATAACAAAATCGTTTCATATCTTGTTATCTTTCATAGACGATTACATGCACCAAGTTATTTGCACAATATTGAAAAATGACAGTGTAATTGAATTTTTAGTGTAATTGACCTTTGGACCCGCCCCACCACCCCCGCAGGACCCCTGGTGCGGAGCCAAAAATAATGTTGCTCTTGCACGCCGACATCAACTGCTTAAGTCATACCCTAAATTTGGTTGAATTCCGTTCAGCGGTTTAGGGGGAGATACGGTAACGGATGGACAGACGCAAAAATGTAGGTATAAAAATAATTGACCCCTGTTACCCTTCCCCCACCACCATCATCATCATCATGTTTTATTTGAGACATGAGACATAATTACACCCCCCCACCCACCATCACAAACACACACACCACCCCGCCCCACCCAAACTGGACCTCCAGGCAGACGTTCGAGTTCGAAATAATAAAATAGTTTGATATGGTGTTTAATCTTTCATCATTTTTTATAGGCAAACTACATACACCATGTTATGTGCACAAATATGGAAACATTACAATGTAATGGAATTTATAGTGTATTTGACACCCTGAGTGTCCCTGGGCTCAGAGTCAAAAATATTGTTGCTCTTGC
Source organism: Cyrtodaria siliqua (assembly GCA_037043455.1). Lineage (NCBI taxonomy): Eukaryota > Metazoa > Mollusca > Bivalvia > Adapedonta > Hiatellidae > Cyrtodaria > Cyrtodaria siliqua. The sequence continues at coordinate 214,731 of JAWPHD010002978.1, forward strand.
ACGCCGTCATCATATGGTGAAGTTATACCCTAAGTTTGGTTGAATTCCGTTCAGCGGTTTAGGAGGAGATCCGGTAACGGACAGACGGACGGACATACGGAAGCGATTTTAATATACCCTTTTTTTTTTTCAAAAACGTGGGTATAATAAAGGTATTAAATACTTACTTACAGTTATTGATGTATTTAGTAAATTGCTTGGGTTATGCCTGTTCCAAATAAAACTGGTATAGAAATTACTAAAGCTTTACAAAAGATTATAAGTACGGGAAGACAGTGTACATTTCTATGGGTTGATCAGGGTGTAGAATAACAAAACATTTAAGCAATTTCTTGATGATAATAATATTAAAATGTATCACACGTTTAATTTTGGAAAAGCTGTAATAATTGAATGGTTTAATAGGACATTAAAAGAAAAAATGTGGAAACATTTTACAGCAAACAATATAAATACATATTTAGACGTGTTGCAGGCAATGGTTGTTAAGTATAATAATACAAAACATCGTAGTATTAAAATGACACCGATTAAAGTAAGTAAGGAAAAGAATAAAGGAGAAGTGTATTTTAACGTGTATGGAAAGATGAAAAATAATAAATCTTTACCTAAGTTTAAGATAGGAGACAAGGTTAGAATCAGTATATAAAAAAGAACTTGAGTAAGGGTATACACCAAACTGGACGGAAGAAATATTTGTTATTGATGAAATTCAATATACAAATCCTATGACATACAAAATAAAAGATTTAAACAACCAAAAGATTGACGGGAGCTTCTATGATTGGGAAATGTTAAAAGCTGACCAAGAAGTATTTAGAATTGAAAACGTTATAAGACTTGAATATAGAATGAAACAAGCTTTGGTTAAGTAGAAGGGTTATATGATGATTTTAATAGTTAGGTTCCTTTTAAGGACATTCAAAATATTAAATAAAGGCTTAAAAAATAAATAAAATATAGTACTATTATATATAATGGAACAAAAAGGTATAGAAAAGATTTTTTTGCAGGAAACTTAAAAACTTAAATAAAAGATAAATATAGAAAAAAATAATGAAAGGCAAGCAACTCCAAGTAGATTACGAGGAAGTCCGTGATGATTGTATGAATACCAAAGAAAGCCAAGTCAATAAGCGAAAACGATTGATGGTTGAAAGGGATAATTATGAACGTGAGCTGGATAAAACATGGGAAGAGCTTCTCAAACTAAAATACAAGATAGCAAAATGTAGAAAAATAAAATATTCAGTGGTAGAATATGATATGTACAGCGATGATGAAGACTACTGTCCGGTTCCGTCTTTGCTTAATGATTTCAAATGTTTTTAGTTATTAGCTATTTATAAAAGGAGACTGGATTATAATAATCTAGTGTATCGTATAGACAAAATAGTATGTCTGTTGAATTGATAAACCAGATTTATGAGTAGTATAGAAAGTGGGGGGTATCTGCGTTGTTTTCCCGAGCGGGTTTACTTAAGAAATTTAAAAATGTGTTAAAGGCTTTTAACGGCAAACATATCATCATTATTTAAAATGACTGAAAATTGTTTTTATCAGTTTTTGTTAACGATGGTATGCTTGGGTTGAGAGTCGTGTCTTGCACATTGTGAATGCTTGTTGTTTGAGGGCCCACGAAAGGGGAAATAACGCTGGTACCTTTACTTTCTATACTACTCCCGCGATACAGCACACAACACTGTCCAACATAAAAAAAATAACTTAAACATTACACAACTACCATTATTATTATTATTATGAAATACTTACTACATACAAACGAGATTGTTTTACGTAATTCATTACGGCGATACAAAAAAGAAACATTTTCATTTCCAATCAACGACGGTATCACTTATTTCGATCTATGGTCATGCATACATTTCGCTGAATAAAAATCGTTCATACTTGCTTATGGTCGATATCTCATTAGTTACGAACAGTGTCTCTTCAATCACACCAATATCACACGTGTCAAAGGCAATATTTTTCACCACATGCCATTTTCCAACTCATAATATTGCGTCACTCTGATTCACAGCTTTTCATCAATTCCATTAAAACAAACTTATAAAACATATGAGCTGTAGCATTTGAATTTCTTACGCTTGTTCACTGCCATTAAATGATCCTGTATATATAATGTTTAAACTAGAACAATATAAAAGCGAGGTAAGATATTTAACTCTATAAAACCCTATCTCAACTTATGAGACAATTGCATACGTTGAATTGAATTGGGATTTACGGCGCACCAACACATGAAAAGGTTATCAACAGTAATGAACATGCCAGTCTAATCCTCCATTTACATCTAGATAAAATATGGAGAATGAACCTTCTTACCTGCAGAACTGCACAGTTACTGCAAATACCAAGTGACACACTGCTTTTACAATCGCGAAACATGGCTCCACCGTAAATGGAGTGTCTACTATAGAATTTGCAGCAGGTAAGAAGGTAAGAAGGTTTTACGCCCATTCTCTATATTTTGTCTTGATCTGAATCAGCCTGAAATGAACCAGTTCAATTCAATTCAACTTAAGCAATTGTCTCAACTTTTTAGCCCCGATTAAAACAACGACTTATTGGCGTCACTTGTTCGTTGTCGGCTGCGTCAAGTTAAATTATGTACGCTCGCATCGTGCACCTACCAATGTTTTCCCCCACCAGGGTGTCGGCGGGACATGCAAACTACTTTACATAATGAATTGAAAATTCACATAAATTATGACAAATTGTTTTGGGCATCATAACACCATAAGGTAAGGTTCTGTAATTCTTGCCTATATCTTAACAAAACTATGGCCCCTTTTATACTCCTTACAATTGCTTAAAGTTTGCAACTTACCAAGTATCTCCAAAACAACTGTACATTTGGTTAACAAATGCAACTAGAACGAATTCGACGGCACGCCATCGCAAAATACCCACGTTTTCTTCACACAGGTTAATTCCCTTTAACCCTGTATCCATTTTACGTGTAATTGTTTTGATCGTTCTTTGATACTCAGATCATAAATAGTACCATTTATGCTATCTGTACACATGTATGACACTGTAAATGAATAAAAAATATTTAGGGTATATGTCGACCCCTATACCAGTGTCCCATGGTGACCCTGAAGCAAATTATACTGATATTCCCAAAAATAGCTTTTTGACCGAATTTACCTCTCTGCCCCCACCATCCTCCCCCTCACTCATCCCCACCACACACACATACCCAGCCCCATTCCCCACTTCGTCACACCTCTAAGGTGGGAACACTGAAATTATTTGATATGCTGTGTGTTTGCAGGAGTATACTTGTATATTTGCAAAGTGAAAAAAATTGAATTTTGTGTATATTGGACCTTATGACGCCCCTTTGAGACATAATTTAAAAAAACTGACCCCCTGTTACACTCCCCCCACCACCCACCCCCTCCAAACCCAAGGGAAGACGTCAGAGTTTCAAATGATAAATCATGTGAAATGCTGTGTATCTCTTTCAAACTAGTATACCAATTAATGTGCAAAATTATGGAAAAATTACTGTAATTGAATTATTAGTGTATTTGATGCCCCTTCCCCCATACCCCACCGATGACATAGGCATATCGTTCAATATACTTTCCTAATTTATAAACAAAGCCCTGAAGGTTGCGCGTCTTCGCACATATAATGCCTACTATTCTAGCAACATGGCTTATTTGTTACGCCGTGCAACCTCCTTTTGCTGCATTTTGCAGCAATTTTTTACATGTTTGAAGAAGTAGTTTGTGGTTTATTAAGTCTGTGGTTTATAAATAGTCATAAAATGATAATCGACAAATTTGCGAGATCTGGTGTAGGATATTATCATTATTATAAAGCGTCTCGCGAGGTTTTTAAATCAGACAAAAAAAGTCGACGATTATAAATCCTGGTTTTATCCGGTTTTCAGAATCATGATAACCGCCGTACAGAAGAATCTAGAATCGGCGGTTTTAATAATTAAAATCATAGTATGGAAAGTGAGGTTATACGTGAAGGTTTTACTAATTAAAATCGTACGGAGGTTGTTATTATTTTAAACAGATTGTAATAATAATGTATGGTAATAATCATAATGTGACTGCAGAGACTTTAATATTACCTATATTTTGCTGGATCGTCGGTAGCGCCACCTTTGTGAGTTGGAAATACGTTTGCTAATTTTAATATTTCAGGGAAGATCACTGTATGAAAACATATTTATGATTTTTAAGAGCAAAGGCGTTATAACTTTTGATTTTGCTGCAAGCTTTGTTGTTTTAGGTCTTAATCCAGATGAGCAGAGCAATGGATAAGTAGACCAATGATTATGCAGGATTATGCATTTTTTATAATATCAGTATTATATCACATTGCATACCGTCATCCTCACAGTTACATTTTCTTCTGATCCACTCCATCAAGGTATGGCTGGAACACCATGGGTTAAAGATGGCTTCTTCGTTATCTGAAATATCAAAATATGTATTACGTACATGTCTTAATACCTACATACTAATAAATTAATACTGTTGGCTTAAAAGGGGTATGGGTGTACGCCAATCTTCTGATCATGATCAAGAAGTTATATGTGACAGTGGTCTGAACTGTTCAATCCTTAAGTATTACGAAGGATGCCATCCGCAACGCGATTGTGTCTGCAGGGGTCGCCTCATCGTTATTAATTCGAATGTGAGAGGGGATTTGTTGCTTGCGTGGATGTTGCTTGATTTCTATCTGTATTCGATCATATAGTAACGGTGTTGAAAGGCGATACTGTGCGTGTTAGTATGATATATATATATATATATATATATATATATATATATATATATATAGATAAAATATTATTATTAAATAAAACCAAACATATTTATAGATATATATATATATAAATATGTTTGGTTTTATTTAATAAACACAATATGACTAATATAACTGAGTGATTAAAGAATGACTACATAAGTAAAACATATATAAATAGATATATGCTACATGTTCGATATACCTACACATTGAGGGGACAGCGCAAAACTATTGTAGCTACATATGAATAAATAAGGAGATACAATAGTCTTGCACTAAACCCTCGACATATTTAAGAAGACGTAATGTGATTACACTCCTGGAGAGGTTTCAGGTAATAACCTCCGCTATAAGTTAATCACCTCTGCAGGGGACATTTGATGTATTGATGTATACATGTAAATCACGTACTATATAATAATAATAATAATAATAATAATAATAATAATATCTTTATTTCAAGAAGGTAACATATTAAGACAATAGCATTTACAAAAAATACAAGTCTTGTTTACAATATGGCCATCTATAAAACTACACAATGTTACAATACATGCATATAGTGAAAGATAAAACAGTATTACGTGGTCCCGCCTTAATTCCATTTAGCGATGGGAAAGCTTATATTTACAGGATTTTTATGACGGATATTTAGACAATTTAACAAAAATTGTTTACAGCAAAAATGTTTTAATTTTACAATGTGCAAACTTTTAAAGCCGAAATTTAGGTTTTATTTCATACCCCAACCAACCCCGTTTTCGCTTCTTGGAGAAGTTAATACTCGGACCATTACGACAGTTACAAACCTATTTATCGTTGCCTCTAGAGCAAAATAGGCCAATCTGTCCATAGCGTATACTTGCTCTTTTGGGTGAATTGATTTGGAGTCTTACTTTGACTGTATGACCACAATGTGTTTTGAATCGCGAGAGGACACATGTTCAGGCCATTTTCTCAGCGCATAATGCACCGTGGCCGATGATTTTAGCAAGAAAAGAAAGCAATGTTGGTACAAGTCTAATGCTGAAAGTCCTTCTATTTTGAGGAATTATATACGAAAAACTGCATTTTCTGTTATGCATGAGTGACGGTATATCCGCCAGAGACCGGTTTAGATTTTCCGACAAAGCGTTGTATGTATCCTCGAAATCAGGAAACTGTATATCCTCTGGTATTCAATGGATAGGGTATATCCTCTGGCATGCATATATGACTCAATATATTTTAAGAAATTGTAATATCAAAATTCACAAAAATAACGAAAAAAAGTTAAATATCTATATATTCATACTCGCTTATGTGATGATTTGGGCAGGGATATCTTTGCATACTAAACCACCACCAGCTGTGGTAAATGGCAACCTGACGACATTGTGGTACCAGAATGAGTCTTTGCAGTCGACATAAGCGCAAATTGAGTTATGTGTAGGGTGCCAATATGTCCGCAATATGGACCACACGTTAAGTGTCGAATATGTCCGCAACGAGCGAATATGCCCGCGGCTAATTTAGGGGGTGTCTCAAACAAATTAATCTTTGATATAAATCAGTAAAGGTCGAGAGGAGATTTTGCTTACTAGTTAGTATTTCATGGTTAAGGAAAATTACCGAAATAAAATAGACATATATAAAGAATTTATATAATAAATAAGGATTTAATTAATTACTTATTTGGCATATCTTTGCATACTAAACCACCACCAGCTGTGGCAAATGGCAACCCGACGACAGTGTGGTACAAGAATGAGTCTTTGAAGTCGATATAAGCGCAAATAGAGTTTGTAGGGTGACAATATGTCCGCAGCGTGCCAATGTGTCCGCTGACATATTGGACCACACGTAAGTGTCGAATATGTCCGCAACGAGCGAATATGCCAGCATCTTTGTTTGATGTTCACCCAAATTTTCATTGAAATATACCAATAATAAAAAAAAATCACAGTTTAAAAACATAGGTATGAAAACGAAATTAACAAATGTAAAGGTAACGACAATAGCACAGATTCAGCAGTCTAAATCGATTCAACTACACAGAAAAATATTCAAAACCTCGCTAACATATTCGACACTTACGTGTGGTACAATTATCCGCGGACACATGTTACCTGCTCTAAGCTCATACTAGACAATATTCTTCCCTGGCCGTCTCTTTTGCCAGCGATGTAACAAATCTTAAAAAAAGTTGTTCAGAGGAAAAAATATGAAGAAACTGTTGGAAATGTCCTTAACGGACGACGAACAACACATCATGGTACAAGCCCTACTGATACTTGTCCAGTAGAGCTTAAAAGCAGAAATATATAAGGGTGATTAAACAATACTCAGAGCCTCGAAAGGCTCGAGTATGGAAGTTCCAATTCGAAATTAAAGAAAGAAAACAAAGTATTTGTATTTTTGTATATACATTTCTGGCTCAGCGATCTCCAAGGATCGGAATGAATAACAGATAACTGATTGCAGCTATTTACCCCCAAAGTGTAATTCTCATTCAAAGAAAGACCTAGGGTTGATCTACTGGAAGACACTATATAGCGAACTAAAACTTTTACAAAAAAAATAGTTGAAAAGAACGTGATACTTATATGCAGTGAAATGGGTTGATTAAAGAACAAATCACACAACTTGGGATAAATGGGATAAATACAGTCAATAATATTTATTTGATATTAAAGTTTCATACGATTGAGTATATACCGTATCCATTGCACGCCAGAGGATATACCGTTTCCTGTTTTCGAGGATGTACCGTTAATAAATTCAACGTTTTAACGGAAACTCTATACCGGTCCATGGGGGATACCGTCACTCATAGAAAACAGAAAATGCATTTTTTCGTATATAATTCCTCAAAATACAGTTTCAGCATTTTACTTGTAGCAAAATTGCTTTCTTTTGTTGGTAAAATCAACAGACACGGTGCATTATGTGCTGAGAAAACAGCCTGAACATGTGTCTTCCTCTCGATTCCAAACACATTGCGGTCATACAGTCAAAGTAAGGCTCCAAATCTCCATTTTTGCAATAAAACCAAAGGGACACGTATACGCAGATTGGCCTATTTTGCTGAAGATGCAACAACATATAGGTTTATAACTATCATGAAATGCATGATATAGAGTCAAATGCTCGACATAGCTTTTGACATGTTCACTGTCCGCCATCTTGAATGGACCGTGTTCCGGAAAGAAAGTACTGCATCTCGATACAGACAGTGTTACAGGTCACATCAATGAAAACCTGACGCGATGAGCTAAATTCATTCGACAAATCAAAGACCGCGTTACATTGTCTATAATTCTATAACCCGAACTTACCCCAGTGAATATCTCCTTATTATTAATATTCAAACGCTTACAGCGTATGCGACCAATACTGGTTGTAAGCAGTGTTATGACTGTTTTTATGGATATCTACTTATATATGTATGTAAGATATTTATTGTCCCCATTCACAAGTAGTGTTCGTTCTCCATTTGTGTATATAATTCGAGATATACTGACGAGGAGGTTTAGTTTAGTTTAAACATATTTATTTTACATCGATTGCGAAACAAGTTATTGCAACTTAGATTAATCACTCTCGATGGCTTCCTGGGTAGAACCAGTACTAAGCAATGTGGATTAATTATCTTGCTCAAGGATAAATAACGTGGCCGCAGCGAGGATCGAACCCACGACCTCTCGATCTGGAGTTCGGCGCTCTACCACTGGACCACGCACTCCACAATGAGGTATATGCATAACCTGCATATTTTGATAATCCAAACTATAGCTTTATATAGCCACAATATAAAGGCTTTACTAAACCAGACCAAATCCCAAAACTGGAACGTCAGATTAAGAGTTACCAACTCATAATTCATTTTACGCATATTTAATCACAGGTATTCTAACAACCATGATAAACCTGTACTTTTAATCGGTACTTTAAATGTCCCCTGTGTTGCTGCTAAAACATGTTTTATTCAAATTGCGAAATCACTATATTTGTATTAGAAAGGAAGGTAATCTGAAAATATTCATTCTTGAAAGCTGTATGGCGCAAATGTGAGTGAACAGGTCGACTTACTTTCTCCGTCTTTTTGGTGCTGGGGTTATCTTGTTTATTAATAGAACATAACTGTGTTAAATCAATGTTTAAACCACAAGACCCGGAAATGCTGTTTAAACCAAAACAAGGGGAATAACTTTGCGTACAAGTTTGATTCAAGGAACATTGTTTTCATGACAGTGCTGGCCTTTTAACAAAGTTATTAACATATAAGACCAAACAAAATATATTTTCATTGTGTCTACATGTATGGGTAAATTTGTGGAAGTTTCTATTTTTGTTGAGTATATGTGGATATGACGATAACACTATAACATCTCATATTAATTTATGTATGACGTATTGCAAGTAATATATACCGACAAAATTGAATTATAGGTGAAAATAAAGCAGTTCACGTTATTTTTCTCTCGTCAACTTTATTTTAGAAAGGAACATATCTAGTTATTTCGTTATATTTTACCGTCATTTTTTTTCACCGTTGGCGGGAAAGTGACGTCATAACAGAAAATGCCAGCCCCGCGGTCAATTCGGGTTTGGCGTTTCCAAAGAAGTATTAAAAAAGCCGTCATTGCCTCCAATTATGAAGAATTGGTTGATTGAGAAATGTAAACAAATTTCTTGAAAATTCATAGATACATTGCCCTTGTTGAAAAGAGGAATCATATTAATTTTGCAGTCAGTAGTTCAAAGGATAAGGTTTATATTACCATATTTGGAAATATATATTCCGTGTCATTACTTCAAAAGCATTCACATTCAAAAGCAAAACAAATGTTTTACTTGAAAATTACATAAAACATAATAAACAGGTGAAAGTGATACAACTGTTTCAACTCATAAAAACAAATAATACAGAGACATGTGTATCATCACGTGTGAACTGTATGTTGGGTGTAATAACAATCCATGAACAATGTTGAAGTGAAAGCCACATGAAGTTCATTATGGAGTGAAAAACTCTAAGTCCAAAAAAGGGCCGTGATTCTGTAATAAATTAGGAATCAACAATTTGTGATGTAGAAGGACATAAGGTAATCAGTTGTTACGTGTACATAAAGTTTGGGAACAATCAATTGGAAAATGTGAAAAGAAAAGTGTTAACAGGGTCATTATACAAAATTAAAGTGGAACATTTTAAGTCAAACAAAGGGCTATACTTCTTTAATAAATTAGGCAATCAGCGATTGGTGAATGTAGAGGGACATAAGGTCATCAGTTGTTATGTGTACATGAAGTTTGGGAAAATGTTTCAGAAAAAATGTATTAACAGGTAATTATACAATATTAAAATGGACAATTCTAAGTCAAACAAAGGACCATAATTCTAAAATAAATTTAGCAATCAATGATGGGTAATGTACAGGGACATAAGGTCATCAGTTGTTATGTGTATATTAAGTTTGGGAACAATCAATTCGAAAATGTTTGAGAAAAAATGTGTTAACATGTCATTATACAGTATTAGAGTGGAACATTCTAAGTCAAACAAAGGGCTGTAATTATGTAATAAATTAGGCAATCAATGATGGGTGATGTAGAGGGACATAAGTTCATCAGTTGTTATGAGTATATGAAGTTTGGGAACAATTCATTTAAAAGTGTTTTAGATATGCAAGTATTAAAAAATGTGTTACGCGACGCGACATTACATGACAAAATGCGTGACGGGACGCGACGGGACGGGACGGGACGTTGGGGGACAACGTGATACATATATAGCCCCCACTTCAATTTGTGAAACCGGGGGTATAAGCCATGGTCATACATTCAAAGTCAAGGTCACACATACACTTTGAAGTTTGTTTATACATTCGTTTCCTGTTTATAACTTCTAAATCTGTCACTTGATTCTAATAATATCATACACAAATGTTCACTACCTACCATGAGACGAGGTGTTGCGACTAAGAACCAAGGTCACACATGTACTTTGTAGGTCATAGCTTAAAATTTTGTGTCTGGGCTATAACTTCTTTATTTATCATTGGATTCCAATAATAGTGTCCACTACCATGAGACAATGTGTCGCGACTATGAGCCAGGTCCCTACTTTCGAGGTCAAGGTCACACATATAATTTGAATTGGCAACCGATCTATATATTCTGTGTCCATCATTGGATTCCAATAATAGGACAAACACATTTTCACCACAATGAGGCTGAGTCCCGAAAAACTGCATGGTGCCTGCCATCAAGGTCAAGGTCACACTCTGAAGTGTATTGCTATAATTTGGTGTATGGGCTTTAGATTCTTTGTACATCATTGTATTCTGATAATATTGACAAATATGTTCACCACCATGAGACAATGTTTCGCGACCAAAGCAAAATGCCTACCCTCAAGGTCAAGGTCACACTAATGTGAATGTTTTTGTTGTAATTGACTTTCATCATTAGACCCAAACTGATAGGGGACGTTTTTACATTGTAGAGCAAAAGAACCTTGCACACTGCATACAGACAATACTAGCCTTATACAATATATAAAGGTCATAAGAACTTGATACACTGTATGCAGACCATGAGAAAATTATACACTGTATACAGGCCACAAGAACTTTAAACATTGTATTTGAAAGTAGGCATTTTGCTTTGGTCGCGAAACAGTGTCTCATGGTGGTGAATATTTGTGTATGACCTTATTAGCATAAAATGTATAAAGAATGTAAAGCCCAGACACAAAAGTATAGCAATAACCTTCAGAGTGTGACCTTGACCTTGATGGAAGGTACCTTGCAGTTTTTCGGGACACAGCCTCATGATGGTGCAACTGTGTGTACACTAGTATTGGAATCCAATGATGGACAAAGAATATATAGATCGGTTGCCAATTCAAAGTATATGTTTGACCTTGACCTCGAAGGTAGGCTCATAGTCGCGACACATTGTCTCATGGTAATGGACATTTGTGTATAATAGTATTGGAATCCAGTGATAAATAAAGAAGTTATAGCCCGGATACAATATTTTAAGCAACAACCTTCAAGTACATGTGTGACCTTGACCTTGAAAGGAGGGACCTGGCTCTTAGTCGCGACACCTCGTCCCAAGGTATTGAACATTTGTATATAATAGTATTAGAATCCAATGACAGATGAAGTTATAACCCGGACACGAAATTATAAACAACCTTCAAAGTGTATGTGTGACCTTGACCTCGAAGGTAGGACCATGGCTTTCATCTCATGGTGAACATTTCTGTATAATAATAATTAGTATTCAAATTGTATGATAATTGAAGGCGTTATAGCCTGGACACGACACCTTCAAGGTACATGTGGACCTCGACCTTCAATATAGGAACTTGGCCGCAACATATGGTGTCATGGTGGTGACCATTTGTAAACCATATTATTGAAAACCAATGACAGATTAAGAAGTTATAGCCCGGATACGAATTTCGGATATGGACGGACAATGAGCAACAAAAGATGTTTGTAAAACATATATGCCCCCATCAACAACCATGACACAATTGAATTGAATTGAATGTTGTTTAACGGCTCATCAACACGGTATAGGTTATTTAGAGCCGCCACAGAGGGAGGGGAAGGATACATAGGAATCCGGGAACCGTGCCCCACTGTTATTATCGAATAGATTCCTATGGTTCTTTAACGTGCTCGGAGGATAGACCGATACATCGGACCGCCCGGTTTACGTCCCCATCCGACGGGACTGTATCTGTAAGTCAAACAGTTACAAGTTACAGCGGAGAAAATATTTCTCAGATTTGATCAATGTGACCTTGATGACCTAATGAACCCAAATGCACCAGGGTTCCTCCTTCACCTTTGGCAATGTGCCTAAAAGGTTTCAGGATTGTAAGTGTTATACTCCTGGAGTTATTGAACGGATTGGCGGTCAAGGCACCGTTTAGTGAGTCCCGTTGAATGTGGGTGTTACGCTTTTGAAGTAATGACACGGAATATGTATTTCCAAATAAGATAATGGACACCTTAACCTTTGAACTACTGACTGCAAAAGTAATAGGCTTCCTCTTTTCACCAAGGGCAAAGTACCTATGAATTTTCAAGAGAATGGTTTACATTTCTCAACCAATTCTTCATAATTTGAGGCAATGACGGCTTTTTTAATACTTCTTTGGAAACATCAAACCCGAATTGTCCGCGGGTAGGCTGCCATTTTCTGTTATGACGTCACTTTCCCGCCAACGGTAAAAAAAATGAAGGCAAAATATAACGAAATAACTAGATATGTTTTTTTTAAAATAAAGTTGACGAGAAAAAAATAACGTGAATTGCTTTATTTTTACATATAATTTAATTTTGTCGGTAAATATTAATTGCAATACGTCATACATAAAATAACATGAGATGATATATAGCGTTATGCCGATATAGTGTTATCGTTATATCCACATATAATCGCAAATGTCCAGGAAAATTATCTCACGATCGCCTAATATTAAGACGTTATTGCGAAATATATATGTCATGAAAAAAAAGTGTTATGGGGGTCCCTATGCGCTACCATAAACGCGTTAGAACGTGTTGAATTATCATTACTTTTCTGTTGAATATATGGGGGAAATCTCATTTCTAACGCGTTAGAAATTTAGGGGTAACGCGTTACATTTTCTAGCGCGTTACCTTTGGGACCTATGACATGATCCACCACTCACAGACATGTGATGGGTCTGGAGTCTCCCCTTTGAAGAAGGCTGGCACAAACAATTCAGTGCAACTGACACAACAGAAATCCTGAACGGCCAGTTCTCGTCAGTCTTCACTATTGGAGACACAGCACACATGCCAGGTCTCGATACTAGTATCACCCCGACTGCCCCACCCATCCATATTCATGAGAAATGGGTACATATAAGCTCCTCCAAGGCCTCAACCCACATACAACGACTGATCCAGATTTCGTTGAGATTCCTGAGAGAGATGGCACCTTCAATATCTTCAGCCGAAACATTCCTATTTCAAACCTTATTAGAACAGGGCCAGACTCCCGATAACTGGAAAGGAGCATGTGTCGCTTCATTGTTCAAGAAAGGCAACAAAAGCAAAGCCTCCAACCATAGACCAGTTTCCCTGACATCCATTTGCTGTAAAGTCATGGAGCATATCATTAATAGCCAACTGATGAAGTTCTTTGAAAGCAATAACATCCTATCTGACAGACGACATGGCTTTAGAAAGAAGAAATCGCTTGACAACCAGCTCATAATAACGCTTCAGGATATTACAGCCGGTCTTAATAAACAACAGATAGATGTCAACCTGCTCGACTTCAGTAAAGCCTTCGACAAAGTTCCTCATAAGCACCTTGTAGTCGAACTTTATCCCTATGGTGTCCGAGGTAAGACCTTGAGTGGATTAGTGGATTAACAGCTTTTTAATTAGATGAAACCATCAGGTTGTGCTCGAAGGCCAATCATCTTCATCAGCTCCTTCACTTCAGGTGTTCCCCCAAAGGAACGGTCATGGGTCCTCTGTTTTTCTTAGTCTACATCAACGACTTGCCTTCGAGAGTCGATCCTCGAGTAGTCTATTTGTTGACGACAGCTTGCTGTACAGAGTGATCAACTCGGACAAGAACGCAGAGCTACTACAAGCAGACCTGGATCGTTTTCAACAATGGGAAAATAACTCGTTAATGAACTTTAATCCCGACAAGTACGAGGTCATCCGGGTAACAAACAAGAGATGGATTGTCTCATGGTCAAGGACTGAAGATGACATCCAAGGTCAAATTCTTAGGAGTATCCATTGATAGCACCTTATCATGGAACAGCCATATGTACTCTGTCACAAAGAAGGAAAATAACACAACAGCGTCCACATGCCCGAAACAAGTAAAATCTGTGTGCTACAAATCATTAAATTATGCCCACAGTTGGAGTATGCGTCGTACTGGCGATTATCGGCGAACCAGCAGTGTCAACACCATGCTTCAACATTTGGGATGGGAAGAGTTTCAAGTCAGACGACAACAGAAGCTTTGAAACTCCCTACAATCCAGCCTAGTCAACGCCCAATCCATCGATGCTTTCCGAGCAGGCATTGATTCGGGGATCACCTAGCTCCCAACAAGATATTTGTTTTCTGTTTTAACTGCACTTGGACATTTAACCACATGTACATAGATCACAACCTGTGCGAGTATGTTCCAGAGGAACCCGTTTTAATATAGGAAAATGAAGAAGAGGTTACAGCAACCGTAACCGTTAGTTAACTATTGACCACACAAACAATAGGCCACTCATCACGGGCATCAACATTATAAAGGTGGGTCATACGCATTTGAAGTTATTGTTCGAACTGCGTATTTCCATAAGAAGTCATGGCGACCTTGATCGGCTGACCCCAAAAACAATAGGGTTCCATCTCTCACCAAAGGCACGTACCAATGAAGTTTCGTGATGGTGGGTGTTATGCTTTCGAAGTTATCGTGCAGAATGCATATTTCCATATAAGGTTATCATGGCGAACTCCACCTTTGACCTACTGACCCTAAATTCAATAAGGTTCCTCTTTTCAGGGCACATTTTATTATTTTTAGCTTTACTGGCTTTCGTCAATATTAAGACTGGCCAAGTTTGGTAAAGATTGGATTCAAATGAAAGTGCTAAAACGTCAAAAGGTTAACGGACGGAAGGACGACGGACGACAGATCATGGCATAAGACCTACTCATAAGCCCTACTGGTCAAGTAGGGCTTATGCCATGGTCTGTCGTCCGTCGTCCTTCCGTCCTTTAACCATTTGACGTTTTAGCACTTTCATTTGAATCCAATATTTACCAAACTTGGCCAGTCTTAATATTGATGAAAGCTCGGAGGGGTTCGAAAATCACTGATATCGGATAATGAACATCAGAGCTATGGTCCTTAATTTAATGAAAAATGCTGTAGTTATACCCTCGCTTCGAAGAAGTGGGGGCTATATAGGAATCACTTTGTCAGTCGCGTCCCGTCGCATCCCGTTTTATTCTTTAACAGATAATAGTTACATGGTTGCATATTTGCTTTTCATTTTTGGTATGATGTGAAAATACATTCCAGGTTACATTCCATTAATTATACAGACATCATAAGGTCACATTCCACTAATTTTTACATAAGATTCTACTAAGTTTTCAATTATTTTCCTGTTTTTTAACAGATAATGGTCGCATATGTTCTTTTTCTTTTTTTATGACATGAAAATACGCAATAATAACCCGCTCATAAAGTTATACACTACTAATTTTAAGACCTCATAAGGTTACACTCCACTAATTTACGTTGTGTCGTGTCCCGTCTAGTCGCTTCCCGTTGCATTATTTAGCAAACAATGGTTGCATGGCTGCATATTTACTCTTTCTTTTTTTGTATTTTGTGAAAATACATTATGAAAACCAAATAAGGTTACATTCCACTAATTATACAGACTTCATAAGGTTACACTCCACTAATTTTTATGTTAGACTTCACATATTCATAACCCGCCAAACAATGTTTATTGCGGGCTATATAATAATCACGTTCGAGTTATTTAGCAGATAATGATTGCATGGTTGCATATATGCTTTTCCATTTTGGTATCAAATCAATCATATATGACTCACAATGATACCAACCCCTCCCCACACCCACGAAACCGCCCAACCCCAATTATTTAGTTTAACATAATTATTTAATGCAAGGTTGATTTATCAGCTTGCATTCATAGTCATTGCTTTTGGCGCCTCCTCATCGCCATCTGGCGGATAACCTACATTTTTTCTCATAAATCGAGGCTTCAAGTCGTACATGCATGCTGATCTATGCTAGACGAACGTATTGGATGCTGAAAACAACTATAATGCAAATAAACAGGTCGAGAAACTCTATGAAAATCTCATTATGTATGAGTTGTGGGTGATTTTTTGTTTTCAAGCGAGGTTTTGCAAGGTGTTTTCTCATCATGGGGAAACACGATGTGACGTCACGCGAACCTTCGCTTGACAGTGTTATATTTGCGCAAAGAGCCCAAATTAAACGAGATTTGCGGGGAAAGAGTTGTTTCCATATATTTAGAGTTGTTTCAGTATATTTGTTATGTATACTTGTATATAACAACAACTATTTCAAAAGGATTTTAGTGATTCACGAGGTCAGTGAATTATTATTAATGATAAGATGAAATACAGAAACATGTTTAGACATTAGACACCACTGGATTGTTATTCTGTTGGAATATAGTATATATAGAAATCTTGTTATCTTTATATATTTTGTATTTAATATTAGATTTGATGAACAATTTCATAGATTGTAGAGTTCAGGGTCTAGTTGTGCAAGAACGTTAACACGTGTCTCTACGTCATGGCGTCTTAATGTCAATGACGTGTGTCGCAAGATGACCCTAGTGGTTGGGGCTAACTCAGGAAAGAATCAATGACGGTGAATGCATTTACATAAGTTTAATGCAACTTTTAAAATATGTTAAATATATATACAATTATCTAAAAAAACAAGCGAATACACAGATGAAATATGAAAAGAATGTTCTCATGAACGTTTAAGACGTTCTTAGTATTGTAGCAAATACTGAATGTATACGACACTAAAGTGTTGTTAAAGTTATAACAATGTTGATCTATGATCTAGCGCGATAACTGTGATGCGCGAGAGCTCATGAAGATGATGATGCGCGAATCCAATGAGTGATTGTCATCAAATGCCTTCTATAAGGGTTGATGGCGCGATGTAATGATGGTTAACCTCCACTGAGGTTGTGGATGATGTTCCTCCAGTGAGGATTGATAACTGGCCCACCTTGTGTCCCGGGGGTTGTCGCTACTAGAACCTGGCCATGTTGCGCAGGTACGGGGACCGTCTCCACCGCTTGTAAACGTTATATGTGAAAGCTTAGCTCCACTCCGAAAGGCTTATATTCAACATGGATGGCTTATATCCAACCCTGGATGGCTTAGGCTGTAATTATACATACGTTTTAGATGTCGGTTGATAAACATAACCATCTTGCATAATTATCATTACCCAAACAAATCATTATTTAATAAATATATGTAAGCTGTACTAAATAATGAGTAGCAATGTATACATATTCTACAACGCCATGTATACGCCATGTACGTCGCTGTTAATCAATGCCCCTAATACAACGCTATGTATACGCGTCGAACATTTATACTAGTCACTCATCTCATTGTTAACTAATGCACCTAATATCCACTGTTATCAATCCAATCGTGTATTACAATCACTGAGTTATACGCCAACGTTAACTAATGTACCTATTATACAACGTTATCAAATTAATATTGTTTTACAATTAATGATCAATTACAATAATTACATCTAATAAAGTAACTTCAAAATCATATGCTAGTCTCAAGTTAATGTTTGGGAAACATCAAAGCTAACCGGATGTCGTAACCGCCAACCAAGATGGCGCCGCCCATTGAATACAAATGTACGATAAAAGTTAATAAAATAAATACTGACCACATATTGCCTGTGAAATTCGCCGTCCAACTCCTGCTCCAAACAAAGCAACTATCAAGCAATCCCGGCCAGAACTAGGAGACAATGGATTTTATAGCAAACGTTACGCCCAAACCAGTATTTCCCCCGTTCAGTCCGTGACAAACGTGGCTAAATTAGCAGTATTAAAATCTACACGAAAGGCCCCTT